>OX463844.1:8287333-8347333 GCA_949825065.1 Odontocerum albicorne
ATATATATATATATATATATATATATATATATACTCGTTCATTCATGTCATCTCCCTGACGGGGTAGGCAGACATGACAGAGCGCCAGTGTTTTATATATCGGCATACATCCTTCGCGTCTGCTACACCCAAATACCTCACATCTCTTATGATTGGTCTGTCTTTCTACGTTTCCTTTTTTCAAATTTTCCATCCACTTGAACCAGTCAGACTTTCCTTGTTCTTCCTCTCTCACGTCTTCCACTCACATTTGCACTATATATTTATTTGCTTTTTTAGTATTTTTTTATAAATTCACTCCTTATGCCCAAACTATCTCAACGTGCTTCGTCTTTCTCAACACATCAGTCTTAATTGTAATTTGTTTTATCAAACACTGTTTACTCCACTTTTTTTAACGGTATAAACCTTACCGATTTCAAGGCATTCACCTCATCATTCGGGAGCACAAACAAGACTGTGCTCCCTGATGATGAGGTGAAAGCCTTGAAACCGGTACGGGTTTACCGTTACAAAAAGTGGAATAAACGGTGTTTGATAAAACAAATTACAATGTATTTAAACCTCCACAATGTTAATGCCTTAATATAAATAATACGTTGGTCTTAAGTTCACATTCATCCCAAATTATTTCATTCCGTAATCTGTAACACAAAATCACTCCATGTATTATTTTTAATGCACGTATTTCAATTACAGCATTTACTCGGCTCTTATCACTTTTTTCCACACCCATACATTTAAATTGACACCAAAATACTCTTATCTACTATCAATTTAGCAGATTTTTCCACATCCATACATTTAAATTGACACCAAAATACTCTTATCTACGAGTACTATCAATTTAGCAGATTTTTTCCACATCCATACATTTAAATTGACACCAAAATACTCTTATCTACTATCAATTTAGCAGATTTTGATACTGTCCGCATTGAGTATGTATGATTTGTACCACATTGTAGATATAATTTAATTTATAAATATTCTGGGAAAAGGCAACTTAACAAAAAATATACCCAGATAAATTAAATTTAACAAGTTCACTTTATTTGATGTTAAAAAAAGTTTGAACCCCAAATGTCCCACGGGAGAAAAGTTTTATTTAATTTTATATCCACATAATGAAATATTTTGTTTAACTTGTCATTTTGTTTAGCCATTAACTTCTCCCTCGTCTCATTTTTCCAGGCTTGCGGAGTTTCCACAAAATGTAAATAAGGGTTGATTGTGGCCTGACAGTCCAAGTTTGCTCCGAGGCATGTAAATTGCTCCCGCCATGAACAGTTTGGCTATTTACAATAGCTTGATCGATTAAGCTGAATAGACTGGTATATATTTGCATGCTAAATACCCTTGGGATTCCGTGTGCCCAATTGATCCAGATGATGAATATGTTTATTGCATCTGGAAGGGTTTGTGATAAACTCAGAGTTATCTCCGGAATTCAATTGATTTTAGCAAACAAAACATTCAAGAGAACGAATTTAATCAAAACGCGTTTAATACGGACAAAACGTCAAATATTGAATATCTCAAATATTTATCCGCATAAATGGACCAAAATATTATGGAGTTATTTAATAAATTTCATTCAAAATATGGATACGAAAATATACACATTTAGGAAACTTTCACATTGTATCGACATTATTTTGCGTACTTTACAATCCCAATTTACGTTCATTTCTTCGCGAAAAAATCCATTTGATTTAAAAAAGTCGGACGTTTTCCTTGATCAGACGATAAAGCATTGGTTTCCTAAGAAAGTGGTGTCGTTATATAGCGCAACAAAACATTGTCTATGCAAACCATATGGGGTGGTTTCCTAGAGAGCGTTGGTTGTGTCGTTATATAGTGCACGTTACAAAACATTGTCTATGCAAACCAATGGCGTTTGTTTCCTAGAAAGCGTTGGTTGTGAGCGTGATGCCAAATAGCAATGCTGCCATTTGCATGACGGCCGTGATAGCGAAGCAAACAGTCGTGGAACGATTTTTCCCGTTTAGCGGACACCGTTTTAAAATAAAAAAATGAGTGCAAACGTAATTTGGACCAGCGAAAATGACGAAATATTTATTGATTTTGTAAGAAATAATGAAGCTTAATATAATGTGAAGAGCAAATACCATAAAAAAGCCCAGTTGAAACAAAATGTGTGGAATAATATCGTTTGACGTTTCCAACTGACAGTTGTGGGTTTTCATTTCTGCCGTATGGCGGCGCGCCAGCATCACGTCATGTTACGTGCGATATATAATGAACCCGCTTTCTTAGGAAACCGTAGATTAAAAGACTTCTTTGAATGCCAACACATCACATCATATTTTACTCATTTTCATTTGCGGTCCACTCGGCGCGACTGTGGAAGATCTTCCAAGAGTTAATTCACCCTTATTACCATCTTTATTTACGTTTAATAGAAAATTAAAATAATAATACGTTTCCCAGAATATCATTTTATTCCAATTTTCCTTCAATTATCTTCCTTATCTTTGAATAAATTCCTTTCCTCTAGTTCTACCATTCTTAAAATATATTAGTTGTTTATTTTAATCTAATCGAATGTTTTTATTTTGTAAATTATGTCATGGATTAAATCAGTTTAATTTATTTAAGACTATATGGTTAACTGGAAAAAATGCTGTGAATCAATACGCCCACCAAATATACAATGTTTTAAAATTTACACGAGAAAAAAAAAAAAAAGTTATGGGATATTATTGAAAAAAATAAACAAGCAGATACTTTCAGAAAATATATGCTGTTTCGGCTTTATCCCCTCACTAAAGTCTAGTACTTTCCAGGAACATAAAAGCAAACTTATGCAAAGCAAAATAAAAGAGCTCTCGATACTTTAAAATTAAAAAATATGGTCCAATTTGTGTAATTAAAACCATTATCCAAAAGTAATTAAAACTGCTAGACTGCAATGGCTTAGGCACTCTTATCGCAAATAGGAAACTGACTCTATGAAGAATGTTCTGTTAAGTATCTAAAATGTTCTGATGATGACTAATGAGTAAGTAACTCACGTGCTAAATCTAAGAATGTTTGCAGTATATGAGGTAATATTTGAGCGTGTTTTATGTGGTTATGACACATACACGTGAGCTTGTTTTGTGTGGTTATGACACATACACGTGAGCATGTTTTGTGTGGTTATGACACATACACGTGAGCGTGTTTTATGTGGTTATGACACATACACGTGAGCGTGTTTTATGTGGTTATGACACATACATGTGAGCGTGTTTTGTGTGGTTATGACACATACTCGTACACGTGAGCGTGTTTTGTGTGGTTTGTGTAGTATCATTAAAAGAATGATTTTTTTTTAAATACTTTGAATTAATTTATTTGAAAAAGTATACAACAACATCAATGGACTCTTGTTAGTGACGGTTCTCATAGAGAAAAAAACATGAGGATTGACCACGAGTTAAAACAAGACAAATGCCTTGACTTTGCAACAATAGAGACTGGTTTAGAATACAGGTAGTTGAGCAGCTTTTTTGTAACTTAGATATCGAGTCTTTAACTCTGGTAATCGCCAACCGGGGGAAAGAGGTGAAAAATAGTTGAAAGATTTCGTTCAATGATGGCAACTGGCTGCGTCTACAGATCAACACCTTGCCTTATCTTAACTCCGTAGTTCAACATGTTATGCAGATCTAAAGCCTACTTGATAACCGCTTTCTAATTGGCACGGCCCTGGGATGTATCCCTTCAGTTCGTAATACAAACGATTTTAGTATCCTTTACAACACCATCAAGCTATCCTGATATGGGGCGGTGGCATGTTAGCGATATATATTTTTTTAGGAACCTTTCGTAATCACAGATCAATGCGGTTTGCGTTTGTTATTGTATTGTAACATAACATATGTTTCTTTTTTTTAATTAGTTTTTTTTATTTCTGTAGATAATTAAAGATTGACTTGAAAAGTTTTATAAACACAGCAATCCCAAAGCGTTTTGCATTACGCTAGAAATAATAATTCGATAACTGCTAAGTAAAGAGTATTTCAATTATAATATGTTAAGTACACTTCGCCAAGTGCTCAAACAATACGGCGTTTATCTTAATGGACGGACTGGTTTGATTTGAATATTTATTGGGTTCCATTTCCCTAGAATCTGTAATTTTCTTTGTTTAAACACTTGCTCAACTTAAAATGAGCTTCATCCGTCATCGTCAGTTTAAAAAAAAACTGTTCTTTACTGTATTATGAGTATTTATAGTTAAGGCATTAACATTGTGGAGGTTTAAAGACATTGTAATTTGTTTTTATCAAACACTGTTTATTCCACTTTATATAACAGTATAACCCTACCGGTTTCAAAGTTTTCAAAGGCGAAATCCTTGAAACCAGTAGGATTATACAATTACATAAAGTGGAACAAACAATGTTTGATAAAAACAAATTACATTGTAATTGATTTAGTCGAACACTTTTTATACCACTTTATATAATCGGTTTGGGGATTATGGGTGGAGGTAAGTAGGAGACAACTTCAACAAGCAGCGGTGAGATTTTGGGAATATTTGTATTTGCATTAACTTGCATTAACTTGCATAACATTAACCCAACGCATTAACTTGAATATTTCTAGAGCATCTAATGTGTCCAATTGGACAGGGTTATACCATTATATAAAGTGGAATAAACAATCGATGACTAAACAAATTACAAACTCAATATATCATTAAATATACTAATGGGCAACGTTCCCTCTAAGGTGTGCTCGTGTGCGGTCGCACATCTGTTTAAAAATGTCCGCACACATATTTCCATCTTCCGCGCACCCCCAAAGAAAGGAACTTGTAACCATATTTTGTTTTGCATAATTATATATTTTATTTAATATTTTATGATGGGTTCTCAGGTTCCTTTCTTTTAGATGTGTGCGGAACATTGAAACACCATATAGAGTCCTCGCGCCGGAAAAAAAGGATAGTGTAGAAGGGTGACCATGATTTTTTTATTTATTGTATATTCAGATTATTTAGTTTATTTTTTTCTTATTCATTTAAAAATACAGAAGTGGATTTTTTTGTTTAGAACAAATATTAGTTTATTGTTACAGAAAAAGAAAGTTTTAATATTTTAATGAAATATTAGTCTTTGAATAGATTCAGTCTTTGATAGATATTCTGCATAATTAAACTTTAATAAAAAAATTAGGGTTGTTTACCAAAGATAATTATATTATTATGTAATAGTAGCTACACAAAATAAATAATCGTTGTTAACTAGTACCAAAGTATCACCAATTCTTATTAACCTACTGTACTCCAACAGGAATGAACATTATCTGGTAAGAATTTTTTTTATATATACTCGTATATTTAACCTGCATGTTTGAAAAATGTAATTTATGATTTCGTGGTACATTATGTTGACTACTTCGTTTTATCTATGCATGAATATGCATATTTGCGCACTTTTCTCTTTTTTTCTTGCACATATAAGTTGATGCCGCACACACAATGAAAAAAATAGGGGAAACGTTGCTAATGGGATGAATTTAAACATTGAAAAACGTACCGAATATTTAAATATAAAGGTAGAGTTTTGTATGAATGCCATACTTTTCTTACAAGTATTTCTTCTCTCAATTGTATTGATAGTGTCGCACCGCTTATGCCATGATAATGCGAGTTGCATGCGCGGAGCGGTACTTCTCTCATCACACATGCACGATAATGCTCCCCGCCGGAATATGATCCCTGTATTATTCATAAGGACCTTGTTGGGGATTTGTGGAAATGTTTTTTAAACCTTGATGTATTCATGGCTATTTTCGACATTACGTTGTTGAATTTTAAATGACTTCTTCATCTTAAGAACTAGTTATGTGGTATTCTATAGTAAATATGATAAAGGTTTTCTTTATTTTTTATTTAATGCGTAGGAAAACCTGAAAATGAACGTTTCGAAATCCTAATTCACGGTACTATAGAAGGGTGAAAAAACTTGAATATTATTTTCAGGTGAACAATTAAAAAGTTGAAGAATGCTGGTGATGACGACCAAAACAGTCGATTGGAATCATTAAAAGATATTCATTCAAATCATGTTATATCAATATTTTTTAAAATTATAGATCGCGACAGCGTATGAAACGTAGACGTGTAAAATTAATTAAAAAAAGGCAAGTAAATGCAATAAAAATTCGTGCACTGAAAAGAATATGTAGTCGGTCAATGTATGACAATAAGATCTATAATTATTAAGGATGAGTGTCGCCTAAATACGAATGTGTTATGTAAGGTAAAAAAGAGCATGTTAGGGCGGTTTGAACATATGAAATGGGTGAATGACAAAACACCGACTAAACAAATTCATAATGCAAGCATGAATTGCAGTTGTGGTCGAGAACGGCCCACAATATGGTTGGTCCAAGTAAATTAAATTTTGAAAGAAGGAAAGATAAGGAGTAAGGGGAATAGAAAATGAATGAGAAGATCTATTAACGTGGAGGAGACGAAGAAAGAATTCCACGGTAGGAAAGTTTGGCGCTATATTCTCTCTGTCTACCCCAATTTTTATGTATGTATTAATTTTCAAACGATGCCTGCTTTTGCGTTGATTTTGGCATATGTGATTAAGGAATTATTAAACAGAGTGGTTATTTTTTTAAGTTTTAAACACTCGTAACCCCCGTTTCTCAACATGTGGTTCGTGAAAGTATCAAGGTAGTCGCGAAAATAAAATTATGCCCTAAAGGAAAATTACACATTTTCTTTGAAACCCATCACATTTATTTTTAAAATGGTTAGACATTATTCACTCTGATGGTTACCTCTATATACTATTAGGTGTACAAATAAGTTTCCGCCGTTTTTTATCAAAAATTGGGCATTTATTGTGAAAGAACGGAACCTCATGTTTTATTCGAAGTATTGCCCATCGCTTGCCACTACCTTTTCCCATCTTTCTGGCAGCATACGGATACAGCGTCGGAAGAATGCTTCATCTTTTGAGGCTATCCACGAATCGACCCAATTTTTGGTATCTTCATATGATGTGAAGTGCTGCTCAGACAGGTCATGCGTCATCGATCGAAACAAGTGAAAATCAGAAGGAGCAATGTCTGGTGAATACAGCGGGTGGGGTAAAACTTCCCAATTGATTGTTTCCAAAAAGGTTTTGACCGGCGCCGCAACATGTGGACGAGCATTATCATGCAGGAGAATAATTTTGTCGTGTCTGGAGTAGCAGTGGGCGCGCTTTTCCTCGAGTGCTCGACTCAATCTCATCAATTGTGCTCGGTAGACAGCCCCAGCAATGGTTTCGTTCGGTTTGAGCAACTCATAATACACGACACCAAGCTGATCCCACCAAATACACAGCAAGAGTTTTTTTCCATGAATATTTGGCTTAGCTGTAGATGTTGAAGCATGGCCAGGGGTTCCCCATGATTTCTTCCTTTTTGGATTATCATAGTGGATCCATTTTTCATCACCAGTGACTATACGGTGCAGAAAACCCTTTCGTTTATGCCTGGCAAGCAGCATTTCACATGTGGAAAATCGGCGTTCAACGTTTCTCGGTGTCAGTTCATATGGAACCCAATTTCCTTGTTTTTGAATCATTCCCAATGATTTCAACCTATGTGAAATTGCTTGTTGAGTCACTCCTAATGTAAGTGCAAGTTCTTCTTGCGTTTGGCACGAATCTTGATCCAATAATACTTCCAATTCCGCGTCTTCGTACACTTTCGGCCTTCCGCTACGTTCTTTGTCTTCGATGTCAAATTCACCGTTCTTAAACTTTTGAAACCACTCACGACAACTTCTCTCACTTAAGGCAGCCTCACCATATGCTTCTACAAGCAATCGATGCGCCTCAGCTGCAGATTTCTTCAAATTGAAGAAGTAAATCAAAAGTTCCCGCAAATGACGCTTATTCGGCTCAAAACTTGACATTTTCGAACACAAAAAAATATGTTATACTGATAAAAATTCACTAATATTTCAAGGTCATGTTGTTGACAGATGTCCAACCTTACGATAATGACATTTTACATCTGACAATTTTAACCATAACTTACTGGTGGCGCCAACTTTTGTCAAACGGCGGTGACTTATTTGTACACCCAATATATCCTCTATAACACGCACAAAGGTAGATGTACTAAGTACAGCGTAACTTTTACAAATGTCAAGCTATGACGCTGAAATTTAGAGGGAAGTGTCAATGATAGATGTGGTAACCTAACAAAAAAAAAAAAGAATTCCCATCGGGTGACTGACAGCGCCACACGGTGGCCGGTCCTAAAACTTTTTGATCAAGGTAGTATATTTTCCATTATATCGCAAGTGATCGTGTGTTGTAGGTAGCGTAAATAATGTTATCATGAAAAACATGAATAAAAGGTAACTAAGCTAATTACTAATTCTATGAGCGACATTTTTTTTATGAAATAAGAAATTAATCGACGTAATGGTAACATCTGTTTTGTTATTAAAAAGTTTGTCCGTACGTGGATCTACATTAGAAACAGGCATTTAGTTTTCAATGCTATCATAGACTAAAAGCTCTATTCACAAAGGTGAGACCTGACAAAAAGGTTTAATATTTTATTTAATAAAGTAATCTATAACACAAACATTTGCCAAAGGCTATACCTTTATACAAATTTAACATATATCTTCATAACTAATCTAATGTAAATATTATATTTTATATATGAACTAACTTCTTTTTTATTTCCTGCGTGTCACTTAAGTTTTAATAATCTAAATAATCTATTTCTTATAAATTGTCTACATAATACTTATAACTAGATAACAACTCTAACCACTAATTATTTAAACAGGGATTAATATTTGTGCGGCTATATGCATGTTCGCATGACCTGACATATGCATAACATACGTCAACAAGATGGGGTCGCGAAGTTTTATTTTGTTTTTTTATTTTGCGGGTATTTGAGAAAAATCCTCGTCTATCATTGCGTAACGAACATGCGTATATGCGTGAAAATGGTCTAATTGTGTCATGTGACACTATAAGAAGACGTTTACTAGTTCATGGAGTGAAATTTCGAAGCACGGTAAATAAAACCACTACTGTCCAAAATACAAGTCGAAAAAAAACTCACTTGGGTGAAAGAAAATTTGGACCGCGATTGGGACAACGTAAGTTTTTCGGACGAAGCTTCTTTTTTAATACGTTTTTCCGTTAATCATACCTGATGTACTCGCACCAATAGACTCGTCCAGCGGTCCGTTAAACACCAGGTAAAAGTCCACGTCTGGGGCTGTTTCTCAAAGTGGGGATTTGGCACTTTGCACATCTTCACAAATAATTTGAACGCAGCCAAAATGGTTAAAATATATCAGAGGGCTTTATTACCATCTGCCCAAAGGTGGTTTATAAGAAAACATGAAAATTGGCTACTGCAAGAGGACAATGACCCAAAACATCGGAGTCGGCTTTGTACCGCGTCGAGACAGGAAAATGACGTTGACCTAATGAATTAGCCGTCGTAGTCACCAGATGCAAATCCCATAGAAAATGTTTGAGCACTCATAAAGTTAAATCTCCGAGGGAAAGTGATCTGGAACGTCAAGCAGTTATTTCGACGTATTCGACTTATATGGAAGTCTTTGCCTTTAGATTATGCAATAAAATTAGTAGAAAGTATACCTCAGAGATGCCGGGCAATTATTACTAGTGGAGGTAACTGGACAACTTATTAATAATAAAGCATCACGGTTTATATCATGTTTTATATGTGTATTTCTTTTAATGGCTTATTCCAAATAGTTTTTCGGGTTTCACCGTACACGTTCTTGTTAAACGGGGTGTATGTATGTATTATTAATTTTCATCAGAAGTATCAATAATATAAGGATGTGCATTACGAGGTGTATGAAAATGGAGGAAGGGAAATTTGTGCACTTGGATAGAAAAGTTTGGAAATCTGTTGTATCTGCTTACCCGCAAGAGTCACGGCCTGATGATATATGTGTATATAGTTGTAGTATTGAATTATATTACACATTGGTTATATGCAGTACAAATGGATGGTTTTATTACCACATGACAATCCCTTCGAACTAAGTAGAAATGTGTTAAAGAATCCTTAAGTGAAAACCATAATGAACCCTTTATTTTATTTATCTGGATACAGTATGTATGTATTTTGTATATATAATTAATTTCCATTCTCTTTGTGAGTTGAAATAAATTCACGAAAGGCAAATGTATATTTTGTAACCCAGAGCTTTTTCGCATTCCCACTTCCAGGTTGGTTATCCCATTTCCTCTTCCCTGCGGCTACACCTACGGATGGTGTGAAAGTATAGCGAGAAAGCGGAAGCAAAGGCAAATTGAGACTTCACGGGAATTTGATTCCAATCAGAGTCGAGGAAACCACAAATAATGATAATCAAGTAAACTCTAATGGAATACTTGAGAAGTTTGCTCAGCTTTCTCGTCTGATTATGCTTACTCTGGGTTTACTCCACCCACAAGACGAGCGCCTGTTTCCAAGAATAATCACATTGATTGAGTCTCATTTGGCGTTAAACTTCAGGCCTGTTATTTCAATGAGCTTACAATTATTGGTGATCTTAATTAAATTCTATTAGCTAATTCCGTTGTGGCCCATTAGCATTGTATGTTGATGTAGGTTGATCGGTTATCCGTAGAGATTTCCAATTAAAACTATTGTCGAGAACTATTCAATGGCGTATGTTTAACTGCTATACGTTTCTCACTAATATCATTTGCTCGCGATTAGCAACATTCAAAGGATGATTTTCTTCAATCTTATATTTAATTTTATATATACGAGTATAATCACGCTATATCTCTTTTGGAGTAGGCAGAGAAGACTCACGAGAGACAAGAAATGTTGCGAAATCCAGTCATGGTGATTGAAAAGCATGAAAGGAATAGTGAATGCTATACGAGTATATGGATGATCGATGAATTTTTGGCGCAAATTTGTAAATTCTGCTAATTGGGAAGTATTTTCTCAGATGATGGAATAATTCAATTAGAATATCGAAAGGCGTTTAGTTGTTACAAAGTCAATGAGACACAAAACATATATACTCAAACCAGACAGTATCATAATTTGCTAAGATGAAACATCACAATAGTATTTTGGTGTCTGGGAGTGAAACGTTATGTATCGGACTTTGATGTGGGCATGTGGAACGAATGATTCAAGTAAAACAAACAAAACAAATATATAGTGCAAATGTTAGTGGAAGGCGTAGTAGAGAAAAGCCAAAGAAATTATAGGAAAGTTGGTCAAGTGTATGATATAAGATGTACTAGGATCAAGTGTGTGGTATGTCGATAGAAAAAAATGTAACGTCAGAGAAATTGTAATTCTATGAAAAGGTATATGGATGAAAAATACGAAATATGGATATCGCGATAAGAAAGTCTGGCGTTCTCTCGTTTCTGCTTACCCTGACAGGGCAGGCTGTGAACTTACCAGGATGGAGACGTTTTTGTCCCATCCCTGTATTCCAGGAGGAACGTACTATATAACACAAGCAGTTAAAAATCAATGCTATTCTCGCTCCCTGATTTTTCTTTCCTCTTCACCATCGCTTCCTTTGTCTTTGATTGATGATATATCACTTAAGCTTTTACTGTGTGTATTGTGGTTTAGTTGGTAAGACGCTTGTCTCCCAACCCGGAAGTTGCGGGTTCGATTCCTGTTGGAACTCTTAATTTTTTAAAAAGGATTCAGTGGGGGGGGGGGGTTTCACTTAAGTCCTTTTTAATATATTTCTAGTTGTTTGGAAGATATTGGGACATGGGAATAAGCCCGCCAGGTTGTATTATATACAACAAAAGTGTAATACAATACAAAACAAGCTAGTTGACATGTTAAAACTATTAAAAATAAATATATAAGGTAAGGGTGAGGTCATTAGATTAGGCACTTGCTATCATAATTCAGAAAAACATATTTGGTGCGAAAACTGCAGAAAACTTACCAAGAGGAAACGAACTACAAATAAATCTTCCAATATATGATAGTAACACATTCCGCTTAAGGTGTAATGTAGTGTTCAGTAAGCCTGCCAGGTTGTACTAAATACAACGAAATTGTTAAAAAAATCATACATTTTGTAGAGGTGAGTAATCATTTTAATATTTTTGGACCATGTAACTTTTTTATTTACTTTTGCCTGGTTGATCGAAATAGATAACTTTCTGGCACTAAGTTTGCCAGATTATTTTTACAATAAAGTGTTAAATAAACATAATGTGATGCCGATAAAACTGTTTATCTCGTATCCCCGGAGGCTCACAGATGATTCGTGTACAAAATATATACAGGACAGTGCTTACCTTGCAGGGTTATTAAACTCGCCTAATTTCAGCCAAGTTATGAGTGTATTGTATCTTAACGTGCATTACATTAACCGAGGGCCGCTATATGGCTGCGTAGTTTAACCCAACAACGACAGTGTTTGCAATGTCGGAAGCGATGATGGCTCAGGGCTGGTTCATGTTTACATTAATTACCAATTTAATACCCTCATAAGCTTGGTGATTATATTTATTATACATCTGGAGGGTTGTTTTCTATAAGATCGTCTAATATCTGCGCAGGGAACTTACTAACGTCAATTTGCTATTGACTTTTCGAACATCAAATTGAACAAAATATGTTTAATTAATTGAATAACAAATTAAAGTTGGAATCAGTTTCCCGTACAGATGTTGGATGATCTTCTGCAAAGCAACCCTCAATATGTTTAATATGTAATATAAACTTACGAGGACATTACATTAGTTACATAACATATGTTGATTTAATCTTCAGGACCGTTTAGTGAAAGTGAACCACTCCAATGGTACTGTATCGGACGTATGCGTAACGTATATTAGTCATTTTTACAGTACCCGTCGGTAAGTAATACACATCGAGCTTAAACTCAAAACGTATGAACGACAGAAACGACGCTCTATAAAGCCGAAGTAAGCCGATTATGTCCAACAGTCTCTTTCTTAATAAATCATCGGTTTACTTCAGCTTTGTAGAGCATTGTCTCTGTCAATCATACCTTTTTAGTTTAAGCCCGAAGTGTATTACTTACCGCCAGGTACTGTACTTATGTAGAACTTGTAAACATTGTTGAATTATGACTAGTTAAAAATTGTATTGTAATAAAACGTCCTTTTGTGTGGTCCTCGCATGATCTCTGCCTATGATCGAGCAACCCCTGCGCGCAATAAACGCGCGACAAGCGTTGAGCTAGCGCAGACTGACGACATAAGCGGTCCGATCGAGGTGCTTGCGATGTGCGATTGGCTAAACATAAGCTACACAAAATACATTCTCGTCTGAAACGTCTACTGTGTTTTTATTTCTTAACGAAGTTCTACCGCCCAAAGAGGAATCTCTTCTCTTCGCGTCGACTCGATGAAGTCACACTGAAATCTTCAAGGACTGAGCGCCACCCATCCACCTATTCTACAGTGTTTGTACCGGGGTGCTGTGCAAGTACCTTGATGACTTCTCGTACGAAGGTACGTTCTTACTTCAATTTTGTCCATATTTTCCTCCGTATCTCACCAGGTATACTATTCCCCAGAAATGTCTTACGGAAAACATTGACTTACTATCCATATTTTTTTGTATGAGCAAGTTCAACGATGATGCGGCGGATCTCACAGCTCAATTATCTTTTATGTAAGCACCATTCCCTTGAAGTCTGAATACCGTGATGCCCAATTTTCTCTTCGCACCTCAACAAGTAGTTTATCCAGATGTGCATCATCCGCATGCATACATAACATCACGCTGTTTCTGTTACTGGGGTAGACAGAGTGAACAAAACGCCATACTTTCTATTACGACACATATAGTTCGCCTCTTCAACGTCCAATCACCTCATACAACTCATATGATTTATCTTTATTATTTCTTTCAATTAATGATGAAAGACGAACACACCAAATATAAATTGCACATGTGACCAAGAAAATTATACTTGGATCAAGAGAAATTTTGAAAGGATATGTAAAAAAATCATAAAAAGTACACGAAAAGGTGTATGAATGTGGAAAGAATGTGTGTTGAAATAGAAACACTTAGCGCTCTGTCCTCTCTGTCGGCCTCAATAGAGAAATGGCTTGATGGTTTGTCAGTATGTAATTAAGATTTTTTTTATACCATTTGCTCTTGACCCCCGTGGCCTAGTAGGTAAGACGCTTGTGTCTCAACCCAGGATTTGCGGGTTGGATCACCGCCGGAACCCAGGTTTAAAAAAAAAGGATTCCAGTTTAGTTTTCACTTAAGACCTATTGAATGTCTTTTTGGTTGGTCGAAAGTGACTGCCACACGGCAAAAAACCCACCAAGTTGTACTGTATTCAACGAAAGTGTAATACAATACTCTCTTCCTTTGAGTTTTTAGAATAATGAACTAGTATTTCGCTCTCAAAGTAAATGTTATTCACTTTCAAAAGTTTGCGATCTTCCACATTCCGTATTGAAATAACCTTCTTAAGAAAGCAGACTTTATAGATTTGCCTTCTTAGATATCTCTATGAAATTGTTTTGCGTTCAGCCAAAATAATCTTCTTTGGATATGGGAAAAAACCATAGTTTTATTATTTACATACAAAATTTATAGCAAAGTTTCAATTCTATAACAATGTACGTGTTCAAAGATAAAAGTACGCTTTGTACTCCATGTAGCAAGCGAGAAAACGATCCTCTTATTTTCAATACAATTTTCTGCTTTATGTGTCCTTTTTTCGAACTTAAACTTTTATTTCAAACACGCTAGTGTTTATTTATGGATAAAAATTGCACCGAAATATTTTATTTCATTCAAATAAACGGCAGTGAGACATTCAGTTTCGCAATATAAGAAAATAACATAAACAAGAAAATACATTTATTAGACAACAATCAATTGAACGAACCGACAAATATAGTCACGGAAATGCAACTCAAGAAAAATCTTCCTCAAAACGAATGTATACGGACTGAAGGAGGTTTTAAATGGGTATATCAAGTGATTCCCTGTACTGTGCATCCGAATCATTCACGAATTGGTTGGCTGGTTCATGACTAAGTCTAAGTTCAGATGGTCACGCGTGAACACGCGTTGCACAAATCGCTGGAATTGGCGCGTAAAAAGATTCATAATGCTCATATACAATTGTTTATATGGTCGCGCGACCATATAAACAATTGTTACATCGATATGTCTATCCTCAGTTTTATTTATTTATTTATTTTTTCAAACGAGGCTTAGCCCAATTACTTTGAAAAATACAAGTCATTAAAAAAGAAGAAAAATTACATGGAAATTTTTTTTTTTAATTATATAAAATAAAAAATAATGCATATGTATATAAACGAGTATATACACACAATATGTTACATACTCGTATATATGTTACATATATATTCAGTCATTTAAGTATGTTGATGAGTGCTTTCTAACGCGCTCAATCTTAGAAGATAATTTACTTTTGCTTTTGGTAATGTGATATGAACTATGTCAATATCCGAAGCAGTCCCGTTCAGAAGAGTTAAGGCCCTTCCAACAGGCATAGCGGCTGGAAGACCCGTTCTTGCGTATGTTATTGAGAACAGTTCTTGCCGGCGCAGTCTAGTGTAATTGTTAGGAACATTTAACGCTAATCTTTGTAGTAATGCTGAACAGCTCACAACTCCTCGAACGAGTTTGACAACGTATACTAGCAGACGCAGATCTCTTCTTACGCTTAAGGAGTTATACCCGAGCATGCCCAGCAGAAACTGCGTAGGATAAAGCCACGGATAGACACCGAACTCACTCATGTAGAGATATCGTAGATATTTTTTTTGTACTTTCTCCACCATGAGCGAGTTCTGCGCCCCCACTGGGCTCCAAATGTGTATTATGTGCATTAGAGCTGATAGAAGGCCGGTAGTGTTGTATTATTATATTCTGAAATATCTAAAATGGAAATCGGGCGGTCATCAAGTTTCTTTCAAAAAACGGGCGTCTACGGAGAATCTTTTCCGTAGATAGCATCTAAACGTCGTTTTATATCTACAGGGCTTTTCCCTTTTTTTGACAGAAATTGATAACCGTGCGATATTCAATATCTAATATTTCAAAATATAACGAAACAACGCGTCTTATATCGGCTCTAGTTGGCATACTACTGAGGGAACATGTATCGAATTTTAACTGTAACATTGTCTAACAATGTGATAGGCGTGACCTACGTAGTAGCTGTCCATACATCCTCAAACTTTTTGAAGCCAGATTTTTTTGGACCTTAATAGTAAATTCAAAACAACACGATTTTTTTTCATACTGCTTGCTTAATGTTTTTTCCGAATATTTGCTACTTTTCTCCTACTTGCTCGCTCATCAGTATGAAATATCATTGATTTTATAGAGATGATGGATCTTCCACTATTTTATTGATAACCATTCACGCGTGTCACTCTACATGAATAGTTTCATTATGATACGTTTTAGGCAATAAACTAGTTCTTCATTTCATTGCATTTTGCTTACACTAATTTATTAACAAGTCATTAACCATTAGTATAATTTTCTGAACATAATTTAGCTTATGTGCTGTAATAAAGGCCAATAAATTATGTTAACATTTAAAGCACTGTATTCCTTGGGGGGGAATTAAATTATGTACACACACACATATTCACCCTCACGTTATGTCTCTTATAAGGTAGGCAGGGAAGACAAATCGCCAAGCCTTTCTGTAGTTTCCACGCACACAGCCCTCGCATTGTTCATATACTCGTATCACGTCATAGATTTGTTTATTCTCTTTCTCATAGACTTTTTACATATCGCTTAGTCAAAACGACTACAACTACATATCTCTTCACTTTATTTAGTCGGTTTATCTCTCTCTCTCGCGCTAAGTTCATTTCATGTATATTTATTTATTTTTTTTATTTATCCACTTTGCACGGATTTCTACTGTTACACAAAGAGGGCCTGCTTCTAGAGTTAGCTCATTCGTTAGGAAGAATATCAGCCAAGATTCTTCTCATACTGCTCGGTGGTACCGAGAATATATCAACAGTGTCATTCAGTTGGTTCAATATCATCATCATACTGTCGTGTAGCTCATGACTGAGCATCGTGACTCCCATGGTATCCTCGGACGACTCCTCTCCATCCATCCCTGCACTCCGCGGCTTGAAGGGCAGTTGTTATGGGTAGTCCAGTAGCGTATGTTGGTCAGTCCAACGCATTGGAATTCTTCCTCTTGTGCATCGTCGTTCCACGCCTCCAGTAACCACAAACCTTTCCAAACAGTCTCCTTGGCCACGATTAATGTGCCCAGAGAATCAGAAGACTCGTCGAAGACATGTCGTCGACAATGATTCTCAGTTCTTCCAAATTGGATAGTTAGCCTTGCTGCCCATGGAATTTGTAACATTCTTCCCCAGCACCACATTTCAAATGCACATATTCTACGTCTCTCGCTTGCTTTCAGAGTCCAAGTCTCCGCGCCATACAGAAATAATGTGAAGACGAGAGACTTACTCGTAACTAGATGCATTTTCGTGATTTGGTAGTAGTTCATATTTTAGGAGCTATGTCCTTAAGGGAGAGATGATGATGATTTGTTGATAAATAAAACTCGTTTTAGATCGCAATGCGGAAAGAGAGAGATTTATTTGGTAGACGTAGGTATTTATATCATTTTTGAATGTGTGCGGGAACGCGCTCGCGATATGCCGCCGTCTCGTTTGTGCATTCGCAAAACGATTAATGTTGTGTGTAGGTATCATTCAAATACGGAACTGGCGCGACAGATGTGATGCCTTCTCGCTCTAGCATGGAATGCGCTCCACGCCCGGCAATGAGTTGAATGACCGGCGTGTGGACTTTGTACTTGTTTGTTTTGAATTGTCAAGGAATGCAAAGGTCGCATCGCCGGTCATTGACCGAGCATGTGGACGCCACAATATCATATAAATCTAAAACAAGTTAACAGTTTAACCCGGATGTAGCGGATTCAATTCCCGTCAGAATTCACATATTAAAAAAACTCGGCGATTGTGGAACACACTTTAAAGATATACCAGATGGGCACCATCCTTATTTTACGTTCTAGAGGGAATTGAAAAAACGTAGATTTACTCAAACTATCCATTCACCCTTATTATCCTATGTTTCCCTTACTTTCTCTTGAACGAATGCCTTTCCTCTAGTTCTACCATTATTGTTAAGAGATTAATCATTTATTTGTTTTTTTTTTTACTTCAATTTATTTTTTTTAATCTGTCATGGATCAAAAAATGTATATTATAGATATGCATATCTTTTTTTTTTCACGTTACACGAATTTTTCCTGTTACGCATACATGGTATGTTTCTAGTTTCTGTAGGCTTATTCTTAAGGAAGAATATCAGCCAGGGTTCTTCTAATACTGCTAAGTGGTGCCGATAATATATCCAGTGTCACTCAGTTCGTTCAATATCTCATACCACGCGTTACCGAGTATTTGGCCATAATATTAGTTATATAACTTGGTGTGTAGTTATATTGATGAATAATTAATCAAGACGATCGTTTATGAGTGTTTCTGATTTCTCGTTTCTTTTATATAAAATAAGTTATTATTACTAGTGGTAGGATACGAAGCAATGGAGCACTATTATGTATATTCGAACCGGAGAGTTAAAATGTGCAAAGATGAAAGTTTACCTCAGTATTCTAATACATTTTTTTATGTATGGAAATGAAACGTGGTTTGGAAAAAATATTTAAACAGCCGATATATTGTGGAAATACGTGTTGTGAGAAGAATACGTGGGGCGACAATTAATTTAACAATAAGGAATGAAATGATCAGGCGTATATCTGAACTTAAGGCTGGTGTATTATTTTAAGTTAGATTAAAACTAGTACTCTGAGAAGGTTTGTAAAGGGTCTTTCAAATTGAGCGTTTTTTTTAATTCTTGGATAAAATACAGATGGCGTCGTGAACTTGCCTGGGTCTTGTGACATTTGAGAAGTGTAATGTATGACATTTATAAAAATGAAGTCGTATACAATACAACAACGCGTTCAAATTGAGAATTATTTTATGTATTGTAATCTCCAGAAACGGTGATGTTAATTGGCCACCAAGATCATGTGATCTGACACCGTTGGACTATTTTCTCTGGGGTTACGTGAAAAGCCAGGTCTATAAGAATGACTCCCAATCAACTCCTGAGCTGAAGGTCGAAATTATTCGCGTTATTGGTAAGTTAGAACCGCAATTATGCCAAAATGTCGTCGAAAATTTTGACAAAAGAGTAGACATCTGTGGAGCTACAAGAGGTGGACATTTGGCGCATATTGTTTTTGTGTTGAAATGTCATACATTATACTTAAATGACCAATAATTTTTTTTGTAATCAAAGCAAATTGTGTGTTTTATTCAAGAATGAAAAAAAAATGAATTAAAAAACCGCTCAATTTGAAAGGCCCTTTACATGTATCGGGAATGAATGAAGGACAAAAAAATATGGTTGTTGAATAGAGGAAGCGGTATAAGGATATTCTGCGAGAGTTTCCGAATTTGTGCGGGGTACCTGAAGACTTAGAGCAGGTTGATCAGGATCGTGAAAAGGATAAAGTCATCTGTTCTCTGGATGATGGCGTCTCAATACCTAGACGTTAAACGCTAGGTTTACGGACATTTTTCATATACCTATCTCTACGGGCACCCGTCAAATTGACGGATAAACACAATAACTTTTTTTTTTTTATGATTTATTTAACTTAAATAAGACTAAAATAGAAATAATATATAACTAAAAATATTATTACAAGTAAAATGTTAAAAGGAGTGACAATAAAAATAATATATTCAACTATTCGGAACATTTTCCACACACAATCTTTTTACATTTTGTACATGCGTTATTGCTTCTATTTTTTTTACAACAGCCTATTTGACAACTTTTGCGTGTTTGAGAAGTGGTGTTCCGTGACTGAAGAGAAACAGATGGTGTGATGCGGTTCATTATCTCCTTTGGCTAGTTCCTCGGCCAATTGAAATAAGAAGTCCTTTCTTGATACATTGAGTCCAGCGCATTCTTTATAAAGTATCCATGCATTTATTGTTGCCAAATCCAAGATGATGAAGAAAACTTGGAGGGGCCATCTAACACTTCCTGATTTGACGGAGTATTTTCGAGCCATTTGGTCAACAACATCTACACCACACTTGGTCTTGTTGTATATCCAATTGTTTCTGTTAAACGTTTATCGTTGTTTTTTAATTTTACGAATGTATGCTTTGTGCTCAGAAGGACTTTTATTTTTGATTTACTTTTATAAACGGTTAGTATACAGATATCAGTCAACGGTTAGTATACAGTTATCAAATTACCAAACCCGTCAATTTGACGGGTGTAAAAAACCAGGAAAAATACTGTGTTTTGTAAAATTTGCAAAAGCAAATCGGTAACCCGTCAATTTGACGGGTACCGTAAACCTAGTGTTAAGAAGCGTACTGCGAACATGCGTTAGCATTACCAGGCGACTTAGCGGGACGTAATGTTATGGTATTGTTATAACTCGTTGCGCAAACATAACTTGGCGCTACATAATACATCAGGTTGTAAAAGTATGAGGAACTTTATAAAAATAACTAATAAAATAAAGGAAATCAGAGGGAAAGTCATTTTTACAGAGTTATCCAGTTTCTGGAAATATAAAACCACTCTGTTATTGTTCAGAAAAAGTTTTTATTCTCTCGCTGCGTACTGAGAGCTAAGGAGTGAGGTGTGTTGAGTCTCTCGCACTTAATAAAAATGAAGTCCACAAGAGTAAATAATGAGAGTTATTGGTGACTTGCGAAACTCGACTTGCGATAATATTAAACAATATTAAGCCTGAGAGGATAATATTTTAATAAAAATACTAGCTTGAAGTCGGGCTTTGATTAAATTCGCTTACGTGAAGTCTTGTTTAAATTTAAATGATGGAAAATACTGGAAATCACAAAGAATGAATTTGTAAAACATGAATATATTTTTAAAAAATACAAAAATGTTTAAGTACTAATTTGGAGTAGGTTAGGCTTATCAAATGTATGTATGAAACTACATAATAAGTATTATACGAGTATATCAAAAGGAAAAACTACTGTTGATTCAATATAACACAATTACTTTGTTCTATTCCACTTTATTGCAAATCACAATGCATTTCAACACTTGCTGTGTCATTGTCAGGTGAGTTGTTAAGAACAGAAGTATGTATTAAGTTCACCATGATGTGTGTTGTTCACGATAAAATACACGTAGTGTAATCCTATATGTTGTTTATGGTATTAAATGGGAGTAGGGTTAGAAGCGTAGAAGAGGAGAAATTTTATTGATTATTTATGATATTTTTGTGTTGTTTGTTTGCCGTATATATTTCAATGGTTTCTAGGCATTTTACTTTGTAAAATTTTTGTGTTTATTGAGTGCGAAAAAGAGTGACCATGAGGAGTTTTAGTACACGAATTAAAGAACACATTAGCAACACGAATTAAAAAAACACATCATTCAATTAAAAAAACACAAACATCACAATAAAAACATTGCACATATCAAACACATATTATGCAATAAAAAGCTGTAAAACCATTGAAATATATAAAGCAAACAAACGAAAGAAAAATATTATAAATAATCAATCAAATTTATTCTCTTTTCCACTTCTAACTCTATTCCCCCTTAGTACCATAAACAACAAATAGATTGGACATTTTTACTTTATTTTATCGTGAACAACACATGTCGTCGTGTAATTAATATGTACTTCAGTTCTTGACAACTCGCCTGATAATGACACAGCAAGTGTTGAAATGCATTGTGATTTGCAGTAAATAATGTGAAATAAAACAAAGTACCAGTGTTTTAATTTTATATTAATTATGGAGTTCCACAAAGTGACGCCCGAGTTAATTAAACAACTTCTATTGAGCTTTTTAATTAAAAACTGTTCAATTCATTACGATTAAATTTGTCAATTCATTACGATTAATTTATAATTAAAATTAACGTTTTTAAAAAATGTTTCGTCCGTGCTTGACAGACTGATTTAATTTATTTACACAATGGGAACCAAAAACTTAACGCACAAATTAATAGTATTCAAGTATGTGAAAAATAAGTTCACGGAATGGAACGACCAGTTGGTTATTAAAATAACCCACAATATAAATGTTAACACTTCTTTCAATGATATTGTACTTTTTAAACGCGAATTTGTAATGTTTGAGTTTTTTTGTTACTTGGTAAATGTGATTTTGCACATCCGAAAACAATTTCGTTTATATATTGTTTATAGTTAAAGCATTAACGTTGTGGAGGTTTAAATACATTGTAATTTATTTTATCAAACACTGTTTATTCCACTTTTTGTAATGGTATAACCTTAACGGTTTAAAGGCTTTCACCTCATCTTCAGGGGAGCACAAACAAGTCTTGTTTGTGCTCCCCTAAAGATGAGGGGAAAGCCTTGAAACTGGTAGGGTTATACCGTTACAAAAGTGGAATAAACAATGTTTGATAAAATAAATTACGATTTCGTTTATATATGTGTTATACGTTTTTCTTTTTTGTGTTGTATTTTTGGAGAAAAAATAATCATAAATTTAGGGCGAAACAATTAGAACGACTTTAAATGGACTTCGCAACGCGATTTTATAATTATTACACAGGCGTTCAAACAAAGCGTTTATTAGTTTTACGTTTCAGATAGTCAAAAGTATATATCATGTTATTGTTTTATCTTTTTGAATTGATCATGAGATTTAAACGGACAGTATTCGATATCATGCTATACGTTTCATCAGGGATTTAGGAGGGACATACTCGTAAAATCCCTCTATCCATGTCGGTCGTACACGTATTACGTGTGCAACAAGTTTTTTGTTAGCGATTTTTACCCTGAATTTCTTTATCATCACCCCTCGAAGACATGTCTCTGTTGGGGTAAACACATAGAGAAAATATCTTACAAATAAATTATTCTTACCTGGCATTATCTTTCGTTTCTGCCACATCTCTAAAACTTATTTTTAAAATTTTTCACTTTCTATTCTACTTAAATGGATTTTTTCGTAAATCTTTTGTACTATTTTTTTTCTTTAAGTCCTCTTTCATCTCAGCCATTTTTATCTCAAGCACTACATCTTCTTTGGATAGTTTTCTTACTCGTAAAATTTTAATATTAATAATTCCTAGTTGTACTAACATCTCAATATTTTTTCTTAATCTTTATTAACATCTTCTTTCAATAGATTTTTATTTTCATAAATCTTTCATCAATTTTTTTATCCTTAGTCTACTACCATCTCAATCTTTAGAACAAAATGTGGCGGTCGTCGCACACTCAGTCGCACACTCGGAACACTGTGGGCATCCATACATACAGTCAATGACCGATGAAGTGACCTTTGCATTCCTCGACAAATCTAAATAAACAAGTCCAAAGTTCACACGCCGGCCATTCAACCCATAGCCCGGAGCGGACCGCATTCCATACTAGAGCGAGAACGCACCACGCTTGTCTCGCCAGTTCCGTATTTGAATGATACCTACATACAACATTAATCGTTTTTGCATTCGCAGAAACGAGACGTAGGCATATCGCGAGTGCATTCCCGCGCACATTCTGAAATGATATAAATACCTACGTTACTAATAAAATTCCTCTTTTTCCGCATTGCGATCTAACGAGTTTTATTTATCAACAAATCATCATCATCTCTTCCCTTAAGGACTAGCTCCTAAAAAAATATTGTTGAAATCAAATTCTTTCCCTTTATCTTAGGTATGTCATAAATTCATTTCTCACACTTTATGTTATGTGCATTTATTAAATATTAATTAAAATGTGAATTTAATGTTAACCCTTAGCACTCAAATGCCGACATAGAGGCGGCATGTATGGTATGCCGTATCACTCGAGTATCGCCGCTATGGCGCCAAGAAAATGAAGTCTTATTTCTCAATATTTTTAATATATTGGGTTTTTCAGTTTTCAATATTATTTAACCAAGGATCATATTAATGCAATTAAATAATAATTAGTTACGGATTTTGGTCGAGTAGGTTAGGTAAGGTAGGTTAGTTCTGCAGATAACTATATTATTCCTCGCACTTGTGGACGCGAGATAGCAACACAAAATACCACTCTCAACACACAATGGAATCTTTTGTTCGGAGACAAACAAGTCCTAATAGCGACTCGTTACTTTCCTGGTATATTATTACCGTATAAGCTAAATGTGCTGAGAAATATCATAATTCAATGCGTAGTGCACTTGTTGCGGTCACATTTCAATAACTATAGGAGTCTCTAAAATGGCGGAGGAAACTCTTTTTTTGGGGGATGGAGGTGTGTTTCATAAACTCTTATATACTTTATAAAGTTTCCAAGGAAGAAAATAATGAAAAACCGATGACACATTTGAAATTTTTAAAATGATTGGTTGATCAATTAGTAGGAGATTATCGAGGAGGTACTCGATTTCGACGACGCTCTGCTACTCTTTCTACAGAAGACTGACTTATAAATAAATTGCATATTCTACGTTTTGGAACTAAGAAGGACTGCGCAGTATGTTCCAATAGAAAAATTCCGGGTGGAAGAAAAGAAACACGATTATATTGCGAAACCTGCGAAAGTAAACCTGGACTTCACGTTGGGGATTGTTATGTAAAATACCATGCAATGAGAAACTTCAAATAATCAATTTTCATGTCCATTATATTCCTTACATACCTATTTTACCTAAACAAAATAAAAAAAAACTTTTTTAGTTTTATAAATTTAATTATTGTATATTTCAACGTAAATGTTTTTTTTTCTCTTAAAAATGCTTCGAGTTGGCAGTAGCCACATAACAAAAAGCTTTCAAGTGCAAAGGGTTAAAATAAGTATAACAAACCCCCTGTTCCACCTTGTAAGCCTTAACGGTCTGGTGATACATCAAGTCAATAATTGTCAGCTAAATCAACGCTTCACACATGAATTATCGTGAATTTCCCATTTGTTATGATAGTTTATTGAATTGATATGCACTGGGCTCATGTCATCATCAAAAGCCACGATGATTAATCAGACAAAGCCTGTTTATTAATAAATCGTATTTTCAAATAATTTGCATACCAAAACAAAACCTTAAATATTACAAGTTACATCTAAAAATTACAAGTAACATCTAAAAATTACAAGTAATATCTAAAAATTACAACATCTAAAAATTACAAGTAACATCTAAAAAATGTAAGATTAAGACTCCTTTATATAACGGGCATGATGCCCTGAAATTGTATACGAGAGTCAAAAGATTTGAAGAAATTATACTATAGTATATCTTCACTTTTTCAGGAGCACAAAATTACGTCATATTGAATTTAAACGATCTAAGTAAAAAAAATGTCAACGGCTGTAGTCTAACGGTTAGGATTTATGCTAAGCGGGCGCCCCATGTTCGATTTCTGGTGGACTTACTCCGAGCTGGTTTTATTTTGGACAATTTTACAGCTGAATTTTTTTGTTGTTATCAAGTGCTATACAAAAACTCTCCCTTTCGAAAAGCTGCAGAAGATTTAACTTGCCAATCATTTGAATTTTTTTCGAAATCATGTTCAATGGGATTATCTGAAAGACAAAGCTTTCAATATTTTGAACTGAAAAGCTAAACGGGAAACAGCTATTACTGAAAATAACAGCTGTTTCCTACAAACATCGGGTATAATGCCTTTATTTAAAAAATGTAGTATTGTATTGCTTTTCAACATTCTATGACTAAAATCAACATATATAGTAATTTAGTGCTTATAGGAATCGATAAATATTTTTTTACACTTTATGGTAATCTTTAACAACACGTGTACTTAATGGGCGAAACGTGCTTATGAAATTAATAAGAAATAATTGAAAGAATGACTAAGCGAGTAAACAACTCACAAGTGCGACGTGTGCGTAAAAGAAGCAAACTTATAAAAACGTGGCTTAATCAAGTGAATCAGATTTTGATAAAAGGTAAATAGAAAATTATGAATAAAAGAAGATTATGTATATGAAGGAGGCGAAAGTTGTGTACTTGGATGGAAAAGTTTAACAATTTGTTGTCCCTGCATACAAATATGTACCTGTATATGTGTAGATGTAGCTTTGCATTATACGAGTATTAAACATTGTTTGTATACCGTTCGAGTTGGGGGTTTTATTGCCATGTGGCAATCTCTTCCAGCTGATCAGAAAAGTGTTAAAAAAAGCCTTAAAGGAAAAACAAGACTTTTTTCTATTTATCTGGGTACCAACGAGAATCGAACCTTTAACCCCTAGATCTTAAGATATGTATTTTATGAACTAGACCACGGACGTTGTCATTAGTTGCAGTTGCGTTTTTGCTAAATATTAAAAAAATCGAGAATAGTATTTCTGTCTATTTTGTATTCAGAAATAAATACCTTTATTCTTCGAATCGATAAAAATATTTTTTATAAGTTGAACGGAACTATTTTCAAAGCCTCGGGTTTTAGTAGACAACAGCAAACCTCCCCAATGGCGCCATGCTTCCAGACTACGTGGCGCCGTCGCATGGGAATACGATCTTTTAAATCTAAGTTCTCGTTTTGTATGAATTCAATACTTTTATATCTTTAAATAGAATGGAACTGTCGCAACCTGATCGTTGACAATTCCGTTTATACTCTGTGATTTTTAAAGGTCTTGTCATAATGTTGTTGGTTGGGTGATAATATATCAAACAAAACTTAACCAATCAGTTTTCTGTAAAACAAAAATGTGCTGTTTGACAGACGATTTTAATACGTGTGAATTGAAACAATGAGAAGTCACCATTAAAATGGATTTTTCATCAGGGAAATTATTATATAAGTGAAAACCAGAATGTACTTGCGAGATGTGACGCTGCAACCACCAGTTTAGAAAACAGGCGTGTTACCAACTTACAAACGGAAATCATTAATGCCACCTACAGAAATCAAAATCACATAATATATTCAATGTTGGGGAAAAAAAATTAAAATATTCAAACAAACAAGCATATATACCATCACGCCCGTCAGAGTTCGCTGAGAGAACAGAGCTCTACATTTTTCTTCCATGACATACTTTTTGGCCTTTTAAATTGTAATATACGAGTATATAACATACATCATATAGTTAATTTGGTTCATCTTTCTCATATTAAAAAATCAAAATACAAGAGGAAAAATAATATAGGGTCTTTCAAATTCAGCGCTTTTTTTAATTCTTGGATAAAATACAGATAGTGTCGCGAACTTGCCTGGTTCTTATGACACTTGAGAAGTGTAATGTATGGCATTTATAAAAATAGAGCCGTATACAATATAACAACGCGTTCATATGTTAAATTATTTTATGAAAATGGGCGTTCAGTGAAAAATGTTTTTAGAAAATATTTACGGGTTGCGTAATCGTCCATCTGAAAGCACTATCAATCGAATTGTTAAAAAAAATTCAAGGAACTGGTTCGGTGGAAGATAAAATAAGAGAAAGATATAGCCGTAGCGGTCGTTCACAAGATCATATTGATTTGGTTCGTGAAAGTGTTGCTGAAGATCCAGAAATGTCCATTAGTTGACGTTCACAACAAGTTGGACTCAGTGAATCCACAACATGGCGTATTTTACGAAAATATTTAGCTCTGAAGGCACATACGGTCCAAATAACGCAAGAACTAAAGCCATTGGATCTTGCAAAACGTCGTGTATTTGTCAATTGGGTCAAAGAACAACCAGATAAATTAAAAAAAGCGCTCAATTTGAAAGACCCTATATAATAAAGAAATGATAAAAATGAAAGAGAGAATTAAACAAAAACAAAAAATTCTCGCCATATTGCAGCACCATAGTATGGTTTTTCATATTAGATGCTTTTATTATATTTCCTTCACGTTTTGTTGTTAACATTTGTAATATTGTGGCTTACGTTCATAAATACACTTTAAATTTTAACTTAAATAGTGTTTAAATCTCAGGAGATGTTGCAGTTCAGACTTTTAAGGCAGTATTTGTAATGTTTTATGTATAAATTCAACGGATGTAAGTCAGCTGCCTCAGAACAGGCAATATACCTTGTTAAACTGGGGATAAAAACCATTGTATTACCTCTATCACTGTGTAAACATATGGGGACATTAAAAAAGAAAATATAATAAAAATACATAAAATATCAACAATACTGAAACACGGTAGCCAAGCAACACAAATAGTTAAACGACTACCACAATCATTAACATACGGGCATTCTCAAATTTTACGTGTTTTAATATTAAATTGATCAAAAATAAGGTTTTTATATCGTAACACATTTAGTGCATCATATTTTCCATTTCCTTTGGCGAAATTTCGTTTTTAAATGAAAAAAAATTTTTAGAAAAACTTTCACGGCATTTCTGACTCAATATGCCGATATTTCAAAAGCGTTGCAGCTTTTATTATCATGTAACGCTTGAAGTTAAATTTTTCACAAAATTTGAAGATGAAAGATGCAATACTCTCTAAAAATACAATAAAAACTCCGAAACCCTTTTTCACTGCGTTATACTCGTAAATAAACTTCGATTATATGTCAGAATTATATTTTGAATGAAAAATACCGAGAAGTTTTCTCGGTCGTCATTTCAATTTTGAAGACCGTGATCATCATAGTAATTCATCTTTCGCATAAGTTATCTCTTGTCTTATATAGTGTCTCCTAAAAAGAGCATCCTGCTGCTTTTTCCACCTGTGAACTCCATCTTGGCTCCCCTGTTCCTTTTGCCATTCAAACTTACCGCCAGAATTGTCAGTGCAAGGTTGTTGTCTTCTCCCCTCGCTATGTATCCAAAGTATCGTAAGATCTTATACACAGCACAGAGAGACTCTCAACCCCGAGCTCTTCATTAAACGATTAATTTTATCTTCGACAGTCCATGGAATGCGCAAGAACCGCCTCCATCACCACGTCTCAAAGACATAAATTATTCGTCTATTATGATTTCAATACTTCAATAATTGAAGTTACATCAAAAGGAATTTCGTTCCTTCGTATTATTCCTTTATTAGCTTCTCACAAAAAGTGTCATCCTTAAAAAAACTTATTTTTTTCAGCCTTGCGATACAAAATTTGTGCATTTATAACTTTTCAGTTAATCTTATATGATACTTTAATTCTTGTAAAAAAATTCAAATGTGTTTTCTCTATAAATGCTGTCTGAATTATGAGAAGCTTTCAAACGTTATTCGCAATCAATGCTCAGAAACTGATGAATTTATTTGTTCACAAAGTGGAATTAATTGAGTATTTCCATTAGCAATCAATTTTCTATTGATTGAACCAAAGCTGTTGATAACTTTTACTTTTCGAATTTGTGCTCCTTCTCGATTGCGTCTTCTGCGATGAGATTTCCTTCAAAAGCTCCTATTTGAATCGGTTTGAATTCATTTTGCAATTATTGTGCGTCTTATTTGACTGACTCCTGCCCCATTTCTATAATATGAGTTGTTGATTTCGACACGGGTTTGATTTATCGAACTCACACAAAAAATAATTTGATTGATAGATACTTCTACTTTCTCAAATAAAGCTTTTTACCCAAGAAAACATTCAACTTAAATTATATTTGTTTATTTTTTTACGATTTAGACCTTGAACAATTTTAATAAAATATAATACTTACAATTAAATTTTCAAGTGCGAGTGAATGCAAGATGTCACAATTTAGATATAAACGTTCTCAAATAAAGTTTCTTCCACGAAAAAAACTTTCATGGTGTTTCGTATTAACAACATATATTTATTTATTTTTTATGGTCAATTTCGACTACTAACATTTTTTACAAAATACAATTAAAATTCAGAGTACTTGTGAACACATACTTGCAAGATGTCACAGTTTAGATAACATATAATAGTTCTCAAATAAAGTTTCTTCTCCGAGAAAACTTTCAAAACGTTTCGTATTAACAACATATATATATTTTTTAAGGTCAATTTCGACCATTAACAATTTTTACAAAATACGAATAAAAATCAGAGTGCGAGTGAATACATACATGCAAGATGTTACAAATTAGATATTAATATCAAAACACTTATCTGATTCATGTTATTTGATGTCAAAAAGAATCATGTACTAGTACGAGTACATATGTCCTATTGCACACAAAAAAACTCTTATTTCAACTTATTTATATTAAGGCACATATATATACGTGCAATATGTTACGATTTAGATATTAATACCAAAACTCTAATCTGATATTATTTGAACTAAAAAAGAATGACATATTGCACACAAAAGACTCTTATTTGAACTTATTTTTATTAAAGCATATATCTATATAAAATAAATTGAAATGATATCCGAAAGTATATAGTAATGAGTTCGGGATTAATACATCGATTTATTTCTGTGGCATCGTTCAGTGATCACGATGGACGCATCCGTTTCATTTTATTGTAATGTGTCACAAGAAATATCATCTTGAAACCCGTGAAAACCCGTGAAAAATCACGGGATGTAAATGGACTTGGAGGGCTGAAAATAAAAACTGCTTTGTAATATAGCCTCCGCAGTGCGACGCACATACTGTTGTTGCGCTTGTCGGAAATTTTGCATTTGCTGAGCATGTGCAGCGCGACTCCGATTGACTTCGCGACGCCGCACAGTATTCGGATTGACCAATCTAGAGGGACAAAATTATTTTTCATGTCATTTGACATAATTATGTTACATTTTAATAACTAAAGGCTTAGAAAATATAAACAAATGGTTTTTAATTTAATAATAGGTTTTTAATTTATCAAATACACAATAATACATTGAGAATAAGACAAATTTAGAAACGTTACAAACTTAATACTTATAATTATGAAAAAAATATACAAAAATAACTTTTTTTTAATAGCATTAGAAAATCGCTTTCATACACATGTTTAACTTTTTTGAGTATTTTTCTAATAACACTTATATACAGATCAGAAGAAGTTAATAAATATTTGAATAAATCGTAATTTGTCCTAGCACGCGAAGTTTTTAAAGTGTGATGTTGCCTAATTTTTCTAATTTCTTTATTTTTGGCCTCTGATGCCGTTTGTCCAGACATTTGTCCAATAGGAATCAAAGAAGAATCGATGATCTCAACATCGTGCATCAATATTTTGTACAAGGCTGCAGGCATATTGTACCACGAGTATAATGATATGTATAACATTTTTGTTTCCTTAGCGTAATTTTCAAACTTTGCTGTTCAAAATATCTGTTACAATTATGCTCTCTACTTCTCGATAACAATTGTTTTTTTCTCTTCTAAAACCCGATCATATGATGGATATAAATTGAAACCTCTTTCAGAAGCTTTCTGTTAGATATTTTTTATACTACATTACCGTAAATTTGTTTGCATTGAACAATGCTAAAGCTTCTTCTGGGGAGTAATGATTTTGTGTTGGAGTTGTGAAAATTTGTTTCTTGGCCTTTTTATAACTCGTTGCTCTTCTCGGTGATGTAGTCAAAATCCCTTGTATTGAATTTGCCCCATCACGTCTACCACTGACTCGAACACTAACTGCAGCTTCATGTTGTCAATTCTTCCTTCTCGTATCTGGCCTGGTAACCAAATCACGTACTTTTCTCCTTTTTCATTCGGATTCGCGAAATATTTTAGCTGTATGGCCTGCCTTATTAATTGTCTGCATTGGAGAAGAAAAATCTAAATCTTCACACAACCAAAGTTGGTAGAGTTTTAAAAACAAATCCAAACGTCTTTGTTTTTGTACCCATTTTTGACGAATTTTCCTTCATTCGGTTTTTACAAAAACTTTTAATCTGCTTCTTAATCATCTTGAATATTGTAAAACATTTTTACAAAATCATGAACACGGTGAATGCGGTGTTTCGAAGGGGTAGAACGCCATACTTCAAAAATACTAATTCTCGTAAGTCTGGTTCCTATAAAAAAATATACACAATTAAGAAATCGCACAAAATTGCAGTAAATGGTAATATTTTTTATTTACAGAATATATAAGATTATTTTTTAAACTTAATTTCATAGCCTTGCGACATCTTACACATAACCTTACATCTTGTTAAACTTTGAACTCAATTAAATGCATAGGATGAAATTTCATGAATTTGTTATTGTTATAAAAATAATCTATAGTATAAATAAATTAATATAATTATGACATAAATTAATGAATAAATACCTGTAGAACACGATGCCATCACGAAAATTATATTCAATAACTTTTTAAAACACTTCACATGCACAAACTTCAGAAGTCAGGAATGTACTATTAGAAATATTTTATACCTGCGATACAAAGCGTCACTTTTTCCCGTCGTAAAAAATAAAATAAAGATTTCTTGACAAATCTGGCCATTGGATATTATCAATAGGTTTGTTTGACACACTAAAACGGCATTTTTTTGTGAAGTATTGATTTTCATTTTTAGGATTTTGTCCCTTTAGATTGGTCAATCCGAAAACTGTGCGCCGCGCCGTTTGTCTCTCACGGTGTTGCCTGCTATTGTTGTACATACTCGTACATTCAGCGTGCTTTAGTCTGATTTCGTTTGAATCCATTCCTATTTATTAAATAAAGCAGTAACTATACAACTGTAATTTACTTATTGCAATATTACCAATACTAAACCGTATTTATGACATTGATAATTATAACGTAAATAATAAACCTTAACTATGACTTAAGTGCAATAATAGATTTTATATTATTTGATGATAATGTACTCGTATATATCTGCCCAAACATTGAAAACATGATTATCGGTGCCACTAGTCTGGTAAAAAGTTGACTTATTATTCGTCATTGGGATTTCTCTTTTACAGTTTGTAAACCGATTATCTTACAACTGCAAGGTTTCGGGTCCAATTCCCTATAGTACTCAAAAATTAATATTAGGTCCTTACATATGAAATTGGCGTTTTGCCGTACTGGCAACTTTGATCTCAAATATCTTCTCTTTGGTTAGGAATTCCAAATTCAAATTTATACAGCTATTTACTTAAGTATTTGTGTTTTAAAAATTATAATTCATTTGTTTTTTCCTCAATTGTTTTTTTTCTTTGCGTCACTCAGTTTACAAAATGGAAAACTTGAAATATCGCGTTATTTACGAGTACGAGTTCCACCGTGGCACCAGTGCTGCAGAAACGGCTCGAAGGATTAATGATGTGTATGGCGACGGTGCCGCAAAAGAAAACACAGTGCGTTTTTGGTTCCAACGTTTTCGTTCCGGAAATTTCGACCTGCAGAAAAAGCCCCGTGGACGGCCGGAGACCAAAGTTGATAATGAAGAATTGAAGGCTATTGTGGAAGCGGATCCATCGCAAACCACGTCCGAGTTAGCTGCAGGCTGCGGTGTTAGTGATAAAACTGTTTTAATTCACTTGAAGCAAATTGGGAAGGTGAAAAAGCTTGAAAGGTGGGTACCTCACGAATTGAGTGAAGCAAATCAACAAACGCGCGTTGACTGCTGCGTTGCATTACTCAACCGGCACAATAATGAAGGGATTTTGAATCGAATCATTACCTGTGATGAAAAGTGGATCCTGTATGATAATCGGAAGCGCTCATCGCAATGGCTGAACCCTGCCGAACCAGCCAAACCATGCCCCAAGCGAAAATTGACTCCAAAAAAGTTACTTGTGAGCGTTTGGTGGACTAGTGCTGGTGTCGTTCACTACAGCTTTCTTAAATCTGGCCAGATGATTACGGCAGATGTCTATTGTCAGCAACTGCAAACCATGATGGAAAAGCTAGCTTCTAAACAACCGAGGCTGGTTAATCGCTCTAGGCCACTGCTGCTTCATGATAACGCTAGACCACACACTGCACAACAGACGGCTACCAAATTAGAAGAGCTTCAATTGGAATGTCTAAGACATCCACCGTACTCTCCGGACTTTGCCCCAACAGATTACTTTTTTTTTCGAAATTTGGATAACTTCTTGCAAGGGAAAAAATTCAACTCCGATGGGGCAGTCCAAACCGACTTCAAAGATTTTATTGATTCCCGTCCGAATGGTTTTTTTAGTAAAGGGATCGATGAACTACCTATGAGATGGCAAAAGTGCATAGATAGCAATGGTACATACTTTGATTAAATAAATATATTATATTAAAAAAAAATCAACTTTATGTTCCTCCCAAAAAAAACGCCAATTTCATATGTAAGGACCTAATATTAAAAAAAGGGTTGTTATCTAGTAACTTGACTTGCGTGCGCTAGACGTATGCAAGTGTTGTCTCTTCACGTGATGTAGCATTATCAACACGTACCACGACGGAGTACTCCAATGATTCCAAACCTAAAGACGTGATTAATGTTGTCAAAAAAAATATTGCCTCCCAGTCTCTACAAAATGGCCACATCGCCAATACGAATGTATCGAAGGTGCTTTACGAATGAATAAATTTCTCTTTTATACTCGTAGTTACTTTCAGACATTATTTCACTTGAATATATTCATTTGTGGTTATAAGCTGACTTTTATAAATATGAAATTAAAGCGATCTTATGGACATATTTTATTACTCAATTGCGCTACGTAAGCAAAATATTTATTTTTATTATAGTATGAAGAATATGAAATAAACGGATAAAGGATACCTGTATATTCGATATGGATATCATCATCATCATCATTATTGTCAACCAGGGTCGATCCACTGCTGGATGAAGGTCTCCCCAAGTTGACTCCAAATAGTTCGGTCCTTTGCTCGTTGATGCCATGTGATGCTGCCATGCTTCCTGATTTTATCCATCCAGCGTACCTTCGGCCTTCTTCTGTGCCTCTTTATGCCTCTTGGGTACCATTGGATTATTTCGGATGTCCATCGGCAGTCTGACATTCTGGCAACGTGTCCGGCCCATTGCCACTTCATTCTTTTGCACACCTTTATACCGTCTTCTACCTTTGTTATATTGCGAGTTCAGGTGTTTCGCTTACGGTCTCTTTTAGTATATCCCAACATGCATCTCTCCATGCCCCTTTGTGCGGTCTGGAGCTTTTGTGTGTTCTTTACTGTGAGCGTCCAAGTCTCGCAGCCATACGTAAGTACTGGAAGAATGCACTGGTTGTAGACCCTTCGCTTCAAGGATTTTGGTAGATTACTTTTGAAGACGTTGTTCAAACGTCCAAATGAGCTCCACGCCAGTTTTGTCCTTCGTGCTATTTCCTCCGATATGCCACCTACAAAGGAAATAAGTTGGCCCAGATACACATATTCCTGGACAAGTTCTAGCGGCTTTCCATCTACGTTTATAAGTTTTGGGGTAGCAAAGCCGTTCATCATATATTTGGTTTTTGAAATATTCATTTTTAAACCAACTCCTTTGCTGACCTCTGCCAATTCTTGCAGTTGGTGCTGAAGATCATTCGGGTTTTGTGAGAATATAACGATATCGTCTGCAAATCTCAAATAGCTCAGGTATTTTCCATCAATCGCCAGCCCTTTATTTTCCCATTCTAGTTTTTTAAATATGTATTCAAGTGTAGCTGTGAATAATTTTGGGGAAATAGTGTCTCCTTGACGAACTCCCTTACCGATTCGGAAGGTTTCCGAGGATTTGTGGAGATGTATTTTTGCTTCGCTGATATGTATATATAGAGATGGATATAATAAGTAGAATTACGGAAGGAATATTTAGATGATTTACTCACATTGAGAGAATGAGCTGTGAAAGACTTTCGGAACAAATATATATGCATAAAATTAATAAAGAGCGAGGAAGAGATAGACTGAGGAAAGAATGCAAGCGATGGCTGGAAAAGTTTTCACTTAGGGAAAAGTAAAATGTATGACAACCAAAAGAGCATGTATGACAAGATTTGTTATAAATGAATGTAGATGACGTGGCAGATGCGTGCATGGATAGAATGGCGTGGAAATCTATCCCTTCGGTGTTCCCTAAAAGGGGCATGGTATGATGTTATGTACCACTAAGGTCCAAACGTTTCCAGTCTGAATAAGCTAGATAATCTTCACCGTAGACAGCATCTTAGCTTCGTTTTATTTCTTCCACGATTTTCCCTTCTTTTAAAATAAACTTCTAACCGCGTAATATTTCATTTTTAACATTTAAGAATATAACAAAACAACACATCTTTCGGCTCTAGTTGACACACTACTGAGGGAAGAGGTACCCATTTCTTTTCTATAACATCGCCTGACCATTCGAAGGGCGTGGCCGTTGTATATGTACATACACGGTCTAACGTTTTCCAGCTTGATACTTTTGGACCTTAGTGATATTTGTGTATAATGAATAGTGTCATATTTATTTTTCTCTTTTCTACGAAGTAACGAAAGCAATGAACTCATAATGTAAACTTTCTTAATAATTTGAACATTTTTCCTTTCACTTGCTTGAAATTGACTTTCGTTTGTATTTTGATCTTGCGATACAAAATTTATACAAAAAAAAGTAAGCAAAATCTCGACCGTCCAACCATGGCAATTGAACTAACCCTTTTAATTAAAAAGTTTTAATTTCAGGAAAGCCCTAGGGAAATGTCAAGCCAAGTCGTTCTTTAGGAACGTTTATTTTGCACACTACACAAAGTCGGAGATTTACTTTAAATTCGAAAAAAGTCGTTGATTTTGTGACGTTATCTTTTTTTTCGTTTGCATTACAGTATTTAGATTAAAAAGTTTTTGTATTTCAATTATTTAAATTATCTAGATTCATAATTAACACAAGGCGAAGCTACTCGACAGTCGTTTTATTTAACATTTTCACGCCAGTCATCTGGGGGATTTATTGCTTCAAAGAAGTTTCTCCCAATCAATCAGAATTGTATCCATGACCATGTTTCGAACACTGTGTATGAAAGAAATATTTTTAAAATAAAATATAAATCGCAAGGACATTAGAGTTAAGGGTGGGAATTGTATGGGAGTTAAGGATGAGGAATATTTTGAGATAAGAAATACTTCTTAAGTTTATTCTTAAATATCGATAAGTCAGGAAGATCATTTCAAATTCGAGGCGAGTTAACCGCCAAAGGTGATGTGTGATTCGTTGGTAAACAAAAAATTGTGATGTTACCAGTTCGGAGGAACATGACAGCTTGTATTGTTCAAAACTCCAAACAAGGTTGACACAACGTGGTGATTTTAAGCCTTTAAAGGTTTGTAAGATATACGGATATTTGATATTGTTTTCAGATTTAAAATAAATCGTTCGTGAATCATCATTTTTTTTATTAGTTCACTGGTGACGACCTCCGTGGCCTAGTTAGTAAGATGCTTGTCATCTACTTTGAGTATTTAGGCTTGATTCTCGATGCTACTAAAAATAAAACTATAGAAGGGTTCCAGTATGGTTCAGTTCGTCTAAAAATGCTCGCTTGCGCTGGACATTTAGAAGTATGTGTATTGTTGCCACGTACAGTGTCATGTGCCAACGAACTGCGAGTTCCGTACCTACTCTAGTAGTTCTTAACCCAAAGGCGCGATCAATAGGACCGAAAACAATATTGTATCCCGATCAGACTTATTCTTATGTCCGCACCGCCAATTCGGATATTTTGAAGGGTACCATACAAATGAATAAACGAAATGTTGAACATAGACCTCTATACAACTTCTCCAAAATAGATTTTCTAATGTCATTTGCTACCACGTTATAACTTTAATTTTATATCGTCCATCAATCATGTAATAGGGGCTTTAGTTCCTTCCAGGCACATCTGGATAAGTCTATAGTCAAACGATTATTTTTTCTTCTGGCTATGTAGCCTGCCCAAGTTCACTTTTATCGTATTATTATCTCAATGATTTATTTGGTCTTAGTTTGAGAGCGAATCCACTCACCGCGTTTGTGATCTCGTGTATTAATTTCTCCAAAAATATTCTTACGGCTTTCGATGGGAAATCGGTAATTGCACCATTCCCCGAGCAACGACTATGTAAGTGAATGCGATGTCTAGAACAAAACTGTTCGGTGCTTTAAAGTTGCCTTTCATGTGAATGTTAAGAGTGACGCCCGATTTAATACAGTGCCGTCTGTCCGTTTTTAGACGGTCCCGTGTTATATAAATAACCATATATTGTTGAATTATTGTATTTTTGTAAGGGCTTTTAGTTGTATACTTATTTTTTTATGATTGTATATTTTTAGTAATTTTTAGTGTAATTGTTTTGAGTTTTTTTTTGTTTATCGTTTGCAATATGTTAAGCACTCACTGCATTTTTTAAATATCAGTATAAACAATGTACCGTTGATAAATAAGTAAACTGTTTACTAGCAACGTATTGGATTCATATGCTTTAGTTTCTATTGAATTCATATGTTTATTATAGTGTTATCTGAGACTTCATTTATTTATTTATAAATGGCATTTTGTGTTTATTTATAAATGGCATTTTGTGTTAAAGTGTTTTTTGCATATAGCATTTTATGATAAATAAAAATAATTAAATTATGCGATTTTCCAACGTAATAAGGAACTAAAACCTTTCTGATACTTGTCGGAAGGTTTTTAACTAATATACAATAGTTGGTAATTACTGTGAATCAGTAGTTTGCTTTTCACCTACATGGATTAGTTTTTCTCTGTCGTTTTCATCTGATTTTTTTGTAAACGTAGAAACACGGTATGTTCTTGGCTTTGAAAATATGATTATTGACTGAATCCGTTCGTTTTCTATATGTTCGACGATTGCCATTTTGATCGACAGGGTTCGTAGTTACCATGAAGTTCATTACAACGCTCTGATTCATTACGACGTTCAGCTCTCACAATGCACTTGAATGACGCGTAGTTACCATGAAGTTCATTAAGAAGCTCTAACCAAGTTCAGCTCTCATAATGCACGTGTATGTACCAGCTCGGCTGATGCTAGTGATGTAATGGCACTTGAATGATGCGTAGTTACCATGAAGTTCATTACGAAACTCTGATCAAGTTCAGCTCTCACAATGCACGTGTATGTACCAGCTGGGCTGACGCTAGTGATGTGATGGCACTTGAATGACGCGTAGTTACCACGAAGTTCATTACGAAGCTCCGTTCAAGTTCAGCTCTCACAATGCTCATGTATGTATCAGCTGGGCTGACGCTAGTGATGTGATGGCACTTGAATGACGCGTAGTTACCACGAAGTTCATTACGAAGCTCCGTTCAAGTTCAGCTCTCACAATGCTCATGTATGTATCAGCTGGACTGATGCTAGTGATGTAATGGCACTTGAATGATGCGTAGTTACCATGAAGTTCATTACGAAACTCTGATCAAGTTCAGCTCTCACAATGCACGTGTATGTACCAGCTGGGCTGACGCTAGTGATGTGATGGCACTTGAATGACGCGTAGTTACCACGAAGTTCATTACGAAGCTCCGTTCAAGTTCAGCTCTCACAATGCTCATGTATGTATCAGCTGGGCTGACGCTAGTGATGTGATGGCACTTGAATGACGCGTAGTTACCACGAAGTTCATTACGAAGCTCCGTTCAAGTTCAGCTCTCACAATGCTCATGTATGTATCAGCTGGGCTGACGCTAGTGATGTGATGGCACTTGAATGACGCGTAGTTACCACGAAGTTCATTACGAAGCTCTGATCAAGTTCAGCTCTCACAATGCACGTGTATGTGCCAACTGGCCTGACGCTAGTGATGTGATGGCACTTGAATGACGCGTAGTTACCACGAAGCTCATTACGAAGCTCTAACCAAGTTCAGCTCTCATAATGCACGTGTATGTACCAGCTGGGCTGACGCTAGTGATGTGATGGCACTTGAATAAGCGTAGTTACCATGAAGTTCATTACGAAGCTCTGATCAAGTTTAACTCTCACAATGCACGTGTATGTGCCAGCTGGCCTGACGCTAGTGATGTGATGGCACTTGAATGGCAGATGATTGCGTGCTATCAAGCGCGGAGCGTGCCATGATTTACTCTATCACAGTGGTGCTAAATATTTTCATAATGTTGACCTTTATTAAATATTAAACAATAAAAATAGTAGAATTGACGATACTTTAGTATCTGGTCACAGCAATCAATTTTAATTTAAATGAAAGCAATGCTTCTATCCAACGTTTAATTTTATAGTCTGCAACTTTTAATTTATACTCTCATAAAATTACGTAGAAATACGATTTTGGCGTTGTTAGACTTAAATTTATCCAAGGACGCTTTCGTTATAATAAAGGGTGTTTTTTGGGTGTGATAGGATTTGGAATTGGTCGCCATTTAACGCCTCTGGATTATTTTCTTCGGGGCTATGTTAAATCACAGGTTTACACCAACAAACCCAAGACTCTTGATGAACTTGAGGCCAACATTTGTCGTGTTATTGGCGCCATACAACCGGAAATGCTCCACCGAGTCATCGAAAATTGGCGTGATCGAATTGGCCAGTGCAAAAGAAGCCGTGGAAACCATTTGAACGATATATTGTTTAAATAAAAAACGGCATGTAATATTCTTTCAAATTAAACCTTCAGGTCTATTTTTGGTTTATTAGTTGTTGTTTTATTTTATTTCAAAGTTCTATCGTTCTTAATGGGAAACCCATCTTATGGTCGGTTAAGATACATAAGAGCCAGCCACGGTCAACATATGAATGAAATTATCTTTAAACAATAATTGTCATTAAACAACCTATTACTTGAATTCAAATACACGGCCATTTAAATAATTCATATGTGTTTTATTTCAAAAACAAATCCTATCACACCAAAAAAAACATCATATGCTATCTCAAAAATAACTAAATTTAACAAGCTTGTTAAAAACTTCTACGCCTACACTAATGTCTTATGTATTTTTACAAAAAAATACTAAATTAAAAAGTTAAGGTTATTATGTCAAACAATATAAGAGCTCGACACGCAAGAATAATTTCGCACTTGTGGAATTAACAAACTAAATCTAATTATAACGATTATTATGAAATTCCACAAAAGTTGAGCTTTATTACTTCATATAAACATTAATAAATCTCTTAATTTTATAGTTGTTTAAATAAGTCTGGCTTCACTTTACGGAACTCCATAATTAATATAAAATTAAAACACGGCTACTTGGTTTTATTCCCATTTATTTATTGCAAATGGCGGCCTGAAAACCAGACTGGTACAAATAAAATTAAAAAAAAAAACTAGTTTAAGTGCTAAAATAATAGCATTTCATATGTTCCTTATTGTGCCAAAGGGATCTAGGTGAATTATCGATAATAACGACATTTCTGAGCGAATGTATCAAGGGACGTTCTATGAAGCTAACAAATCTTGTATGACACAAATAGTTGATTTTCTCCCTTTCATCTTCTTGTCGCTTGTACCAGTCTGGTTTTCAGGCATTCGCATTTCAACACTTGCTGTGTCATCATCAGGCGAGTTGTTAAGAACTGAAGGATATATTAATTACATCATTATGTGTTTGTGGTAAAAGAGAGTAAAAGTGTTTATATTATGTTATTTGCTGTTTATGGTACTAAGGGGGAATAGGGTTGAAAACGGAGAAGATGATGCACTTAATTAATTATTTGTGTTATGGCAAACTAGCAAAACAATAGAAAAATATCATAAATAATCAATTAAATGTATCATCTTCTCCGCTTCTAATCTTATTTCCCCTTAGTACCATAAACAACAAACAGTAGAAACACTTTTACTCTTTTTTACCACAAACAACACACCTAATGATGTAATTAATACATATTTCTTGAATCTTCGAAAATACTATAGTTTCACTTTGTGGTGCCATGTTTTATACACACATAAGCCTAGGGCAGTGGTGGCGAACCTATGACCCGCGGGTCAGACACTACGCACGAAGGCTTTTTAAATGACCCACGCGTTGATTTTTATAAACTTATTTTTTATATCATAAAAGAGAGAATATAAAAGAGGGTCCACATATTCGTGTGTAAAATTATTTTCCTCAATGAATTTTGTAAAATCTACCAACAGAAATAAACTTGGAAATGAATTGACTACGAAATGCGTTAAACTAATGAATACGGGATAAGAACCTAATATTGAGAAATTATCTGAAAATAAGCAACAACAGATTTCACATTAAATATACTTTTATCAACTTTATTATACATACACATATCTGTAACTATGTTTATTCATAAAGAATATTTCATAATATTGGGTCCTTACATGTGAAATTGGCGTTTTATTTGGGAGGAACATAAAGTTGATTTTTTTTTAATATAATATATTTATTTAATCAAACTATGTGCCATTGCTATCTATGCACTTTTGCCATCTCATAGGTAGTTCATCGATCCCTTTACTAAAAAAACCATTCGGACGGGAATCAATAAAATCTTTGAAGTCGGTTTGGACTGCCCCATCGGAGTTGAATTTTTTCCCTTGCAAGAAGTTATCCAAATTTCGAAAAAAATAGTAATCTGTTGGGGCAAGGTCCGGAGAGTACGGTGGATGTCTTAGACATTCCAATTGAAGCTCTTCTAATTTGGTAGCCGTCTGTTGTGCAGTGTGTGGTCTAGCGTTATCATGAAGCAGCAGTGGCCTAGAGCGATTAACCAGCCTCGGTTGTTTAGCAGCTAGCTTTTCCATCATGGTTTGCAGTTGCTGACAATAGACATCTGCCGTAATCGTCTGGCCAGATTTAAGAAAGCTGTAGTGAACGACACCAGCACTAGTCCACCAAACGCTCACAAGTAACTTTTTTGGAGTCAATTTTCGCTTGGGGCATTGTTTGGCTGGTTCGGCAGGGTTCAGCCATTGCGATGAGCGCTTCCGATTATCATACAGGATCCACTTTTCATCACAGGTAATGATTCGATTCAAAATCCCTTCATTATTGTGCCGGTTGAGTAATGCAACGCAGCAGTCAACGCGCGTTTGTTGATTTGCTTCACTCAATTCGTGAGGTACCCACCTTTCAAGCTTTTTCACCTTCCCAATTTGCTTCAAGTGGATTAAAACAGTTTTATCACTAACACCGCAGCCTGCAGCTAACTCGGACGTGGTTTGCGATGGATCCGCTTCCACAATAGCCTTCAATTCTTCATTATTAACTTTCTCCACGGGGCTTGTTTTGCAGGTCGAAATTTCCAGAACGAAAACGTTGGAACCAAAAACGCAATGTGTTTTCTTTTGCGGCACCGTCGCCATACACATCATTAATCCTTCGAGCCGTTTCTGCAACACTGGTGCCACGGTGGAACTCGTACTCGTAAATAACGCGATATTTCAAGTTTTCCATTTTGTAAACTGAGTGACGCAAAGAAAAAAAACAATTGAGGAAAAAACAAATTAATTATAATTTTCGAAACACAAATACTTGAGTAAATGGCTGTATAAATTTGAATTTGAAATTCCTAACCAAAGAGAAGATATTTGAGATCAAAGTTGCCAGTACGGCAAAACGCCGGTTTCGTATGTGGGGACCTAATATATATGTGCTTTTCTTTATTCCTTGTTCATTCAAATACTCAGTGCAGAGGCACCACAGGGCATGCGCCACGTGTCACCTTGTGCGGTAATTCATGGTATCACCCCATTGATATAATTTTTTTGACGTCGACATTTATTTTTTGCTCTTCATATGCAAAAGTAACAGTTGTAAAACAAAAAGGAAACGTAAACCTTTTTAGGGGATTTTAAAAGTGATAACCAAAAAAGGGTCAACTGTCAAGTTTTTCTGTTAACAAAATTTCGGTGTTTCGACTTAGTGACCCACGGGCTAGCATTAAAAAAAATAATGAACAAAATTTGACCCACTTCTCAAAAAGGTTCGCCATCACTCGCACAGGGGATTGCAGCTTGACAATTTGGAAATTCTCGAGATTAAAAAGTGTATAAAATTAAGTCTAAATATCATCAACAACCAAACCAATTTTCATAATAGCCCTCTGCTTAATATGTTTCCTATTTAAAATCCACCCCCTTGGATATCCAGACACTGGCCTGCCCAAAAGATTCATTTTAATTTTTCCCCGCCCCATTTACCATTGTATCACATCTCTCCCCACTTCTCTCCCCTACCTCATTCCTCATATTATTTACACTTGTACAGGAAATATATTTTTAGCAATTTAGTTTATCTTCACCTAACGATGAAGACGGTGGTATTCGAAACCGGTTGTAAACCCAAAAATAAACCTGTGGTGAACACAAAAATATAAAATAAGTTTTTTATTTACTTATTTTTCCTTTTACATAATTAATATATACTTCAGTTCTTGAGAGCTCACTTGATGATGACACAGCGAGTGTTGAAATGCATTGTGATATGAAGTAAAATTAAGTAAAGTAACCGTGACATTTTTCGCACTACTATAAAACTTCTATATATATACTCTCAGCACTCTAACGGTTAATATCTCTTAATTTAAACTCGAATTGATTGGATCATTTTAGTTTAATGTTCTTAATTTCATCACAATTTTTTTCAATGAAATATATCTTACAAATAAATACGTTGCATTCATACAATCACGTACATTATTTTTTAGGATAGGGAAATGACGAACAGCCACACTTTTCATTAGCTACATACGAGAATATCTACTCCACCTTCTTCAATAGCTGCTTCCATTAATCTCATTTCTTACATTTCCTTTCTAAAGCTCGTTCTCTTTTCTTTACCATTTCTCCTTAGTATTTCCTAATATGTCCCATTCTTATGTTTGCACTTATATGATATATGAAAATAAAATGATATAAAGCAATAAATACATTTGTTTCGTTTATTTAATATATCGAATATTTAATATATCGAATGTGCTTATCGAACAAGTCAGTTAAATTTGTATTTCACTTGTAAAAGAGTATTAAGCATAAGCCCATACAAACTGACGTATTTTCCTAAAATATCTCACAATTGGTAAAATATGATTTAGTTTATATCTAACATACATTTACACGTCCAGTTATGTTTTATATTTTCAGTTATATTCGAACTTGGCTGCAATAACAAATATTGTGTTTAAAATCCACCCTTTTTATTTTCTGAATTAATAATTTTCATTTCTTCACAGACTACTTGTCACAGGCTTTCGAAACGCTGGTTAAGGACCAGTGGCATAACGAGGGTTGCGAAAAGGGCAATTATCCCGGAGCGTGGGACAAAAGGGAGCGCAAAGTCAGGGATTAGAAATAATATTTTGAAAGTTTTTCCTTAATTTTGCCACGCCCTATCGGCATGTGACCCTTTTTTTATTCACGATTGCAAACAATGTCTGTTATATATACTTTTGCTTGCACTTCTGACATGGAAACTACAATAAAAACTCGCTGAAATTTGAAACATTAAACATAAAAAAATTTATTAAAAACAGAATATCATTAATTATAATTTATTCAAAAAAAATATACATACACATCATCACGCCGTCTCACTATCTAGGTAGGCAGATAGAAAAGAGCTCCATAATATTTCGCTTCTTCTACATCCGTACACCTTCTCATACTAGTCCTACGATTTGTCTTTCAACATTTCATACACTTGATTAAACCATACTTTTCTTGGTTTTCCTGTCCCACGACTACCATTCACATTATTAACACTGTATATTTGTTTTGTTAGTCTTCTTCATTCGTTCGTTCCACATGCCCAAACCGTCTCAGAGTATTTTTTCTTATCTTACTCAACACATCAGTCTTACATTCACATTCATCCCTAATCACTTAATTCCGTACATATAATAAACTGAAATGCATGCACAAATTTTGCCTTATCGACACTTAGCCTAAACTTTGTCCAAGAGAGCGCAGATTTTGTCTTGTCTTCAGGCGCAAAACACCCTTCACCACACCCATATTAAGAACCACTGTCAAACCCCTTATCCGTCTCACCCTTCTCGCCCTTTCTGCTCTCCCTTCGTCCACATTTAGTACTTTTACAAGTTTACTCAACTTCAACTCCGCGTAACCGGCAATTAAGCGTCATTATCCATTTATTATTGTTTGGTGCTGATTCGTTGGTGTTTTTTATAGTGATTTGTTTGGCGTGTTAACTAGCGGGAAATTTGAAAATAATGCTAACGAATGAAAACTATCCTTTTCAGTTTTCGAATTAGTATCAGCTGATAATTTCAGTCGAGTTGATAATTCGAAAATTTTATTGATGCTTCTTATTTTAATGACTTATGTAAAAGAGTTTTTTTTTTATTTAACTAAATAATTATTGTGGTATACTCTCTTTATATACGACTACAGTAAAACTTAATAAACTTATTGTCGTCTTTTCAAATTAATAAAAAAATAGTAATTTAAGAGGACTTAAATTTAAATCAGACTGGATACCTTTTTGAAAAATGTTGGTTACAACAGGAATCGAACCTGTAACCCCCTGGGCTGAAAGGCAGGCTTCTTGCATTGTTGACAAGAAACGCGTCCATCATAAACGGTTCACAGCTCTGCAATCCACGTACTTTGTATATTAATTGAAGGGATATTCGTTGTAAATCTTTTATTGTAAAATTTTCTAAGTATGGCTGTATCAACTAAACGTCCTTTTTCCATTCTCAGCTTTATAACTTCTTTTAACCCTCATTCTGGCCTGATATCATAATTCCGTATTCTATCATGTATTATTTTCCCTTGGGTAAGATCAAGGAAAATGCGATTGGATCAAGTGAATGGTGTTTTGAAAAAAGAAAATATCAAACAAGTTCAACAAATCGTAGGAATTATATGTGGGTCGCGATATGAAAGGTTGGTGCTCTATCCTCTCTGCCTACACTGACTGAGAAACGACGTGATGGTGTATCGGTTTACAATGTTCAATGTTAAAATTTCACATTCACTATTAATAACGAATGATATTTTTGTATACTTAACTTCTTCTTCTTAAACTTTCTGTAGACTCTCAAGAGTCTGTTACTGCAGGATTGTCCTCCTGTGATGCTGAGCTCCAGCTATCTCTCCATCGTTTCGGGGGTCTCCCTGGCGGACGCCGTCCATCCGGCACCCCATGCAGAGCTATGTATGGAATTCTTGTGGAATTCATTCTATGTACATGTTGGTACCAGTATCGTCGACGCTGTCGTCCCCATCTGACCACATCTTGGACCTCACAGACCTCTCGGATTGTGGTGTTCCTTACATGATCACGCAAAGTCTTCCCAGCAATAGCGCGCAGAGTTCTCATTTCCGTTGTCCTTAGCATACTTTTTGTCCTGACAGTGTCCACCCTCGCTTCGATGCCATATGTGAGGATAGGTCGCACACAGGTCTTATAAATGCGTACCTTGCTATCCGTTCTCATATCTTTATTCCTCCATATGACATCTCTTAGGCAGCCCGCCACAACTGCAGCTTTATCTACCTGAGGCCTTACTTCTCTGGGGAGGTCATGAGAGCTGAACAGTTCACTGCCGAGATATCTGAACTGGGTTGCTTGTTCAATTTATACGTATACTTGACATTAAAGGTTATTCCCCTCGAATGGCACGGACATTTTTTGACGCCTAGTATTCGAGGGTGTAAGGATACCTATGACTTCCGCCATATCTATTCTTTCAAAAAAAGACAAAGAAAGCATGCGGATATGCTCCGATCGTCTCACTTTGTTGTGGCATCTAATCCAGTACAGCTGTGTGACCAGTGAGTTTGCGGGTGTGCAACGGATCACTCACTTAAAGGAAAAAAGAAGAAAATATACTCCACGGCACAGATTCGCTTTCCAACTGAATTGACGTCGGAATGGCGAGGGCATCCTCGACTATGAGGTCCTGCAATGACGAAGACGATAGGTTATTTCACACCGTGATTTAACGTGTTCCTCGCGGGAAGCACAAACGCCTGTGATGTGACGACAATCCAAGTTTCAAATCACAAATAATTAAAAAGAATGACACAAAACCGGAATGAAAATGGAACTTAAATTTAAAATAATCTTTATTCTAGTGACATCTCTGAAAACCTTGTCAAATAATACATTAGTTTATGAGATATTGTTGAATAAACAGAGCGCCGAATTTTTTTGGTTTCTCAATATTTCCAGCTATTGCGGGTCATGTAACGACCTGTCGCGCGGATCGAGTCCTGCGATGAGTCTCTCTTACGTAAATAAACATTACTAGTGCTATATGCATTTGATTGGGTGAGTGTAATGAATCATTGCTTTGATCGTAGCATTCCTTTGTTTATTTTACGTAATGTTTAGTTTATCTCCTTTATTTAATGAGTCTCCTTAAGAGTAATGACTTATTTATTATCAGAAAATTACTTATGTGTCATGTTTACTTGGTGTTGTAATCAAATATCAGTGGTTCTAAACAAAATACGCGTTTAAACTTAGAAATTAAAAAACGCCGAAATTGTGCCGCGCACAGGATTCGTGGAATTTGATTTTTAACGCGGTGAACAGATTAAGAGTCTCTTGAACGATATATCATCTATCGTAAGATTCGCGCCCACATTTATCTTCTTGATTCAAAATACATTATTTCCGTTTTTAATGATCTTGTAGGGTTTTTCTCCTTAATTGTTGTTCTAACCATTCTATTTCTTTTAAATCCTTCCGTAAACCATATTTTTGGAAGATTAATTTATATTTCCGGAAAAAGTTAAAACAAGTTCAAAACGAAAAACATTTCAACAAGTTAAATTAACAGCTCTCAAGTTTTAAATTAGTTTTGATATTTTTAGACAGCGATTCAATTTGACAAAAAAAAAATCCTCTTTCTCGAGTACTTGGCCATGTTTAAGCTGGAAAATTCTCAAAAACAGTTTACAAAATTTCTGTTGTAATGTAAATTTGTTTGACATTATTTCTTAGATTTCCTGTAATCGGATTTTAGATAACAAAAGGGTCTGTTCTCGAGACTGGAGGAATAACAACGGGATTCTTATTTTTTGCAGTGTTTTATTTTATTGTGTCTTAATTTTATTTAATAAAACGAATATTTTCTAATTTACATTTGAAAGTATACTTAGTGAGATTTTATAATTTTATCTCGCCATCTTTATCAAAGGGTTGTTGCGTCTACGGCTTTAAAGCCGTATTTACTTGATGTTCAGGACCGGCTATAGATTATGCACACCAAGCTGTTGACAGAACTGCAATTATCATCATCATCTGCCCTATCAACATCTGTACGTTGGCCTTCTTCAAGGATTTCAATTTACTTATATTTTGGGCTCGTTGCATCTACCAGTTTCCTTTATTCTTGACTAGGTCGTTAATTATAATAATGAAAGGATAATTTATAAAGTGCAGTTTAGAGGACAGGAAGATGACATGATGGTATGTACGTACTTACTACTTAGAAAAACTAAGCTTTTGAAGCCTTTTCAAAAATACCATTCGTAGAAACATCATAAGACTTCGTAATTTTTTATTAAATTTGTGCATATCAACCACAAAAATAATATATTATATTATATCTATTCCAAAGTTTATCTTTTAACTATTTATAACAAACGAAACTACAAAATTCAAATAATTTACAATTTTACTACCCTCTAAAATATTATAATGCTACGAGCCAACAACCCGCGATGAATATGTGACGACCCTAATGCATTATACACTGGTATACCACTACTAATAATTCTACACGTACGAGTATATGTGTATACTGAGGTTAAGTAGATATGTGCTTCAGTTATGTCCTTGTGACTGATACAGCCACGTCGTTTTATATAGCTCTAGTTCAATCGGTCTTTAATTTGTTTTGCTTTAAATTCTCAACGATCAATCTAGTTCGCGAACTAGATTGATCTATACCTGAAAACCATGTCTCTTATTCAGAGTTTCCGACTTTATCTTTACGACTCATTCATTCGCGAACTTTTCTCATCTCTTGTATGTTGTAAGTAGCCTAAGAAGTTAGAATAACTATGTTATATAGTAAAATAGCGAATCGTGGGTTTGGATCAGATTTGCAAATTATTTTCTTTTATCGTATTTTCTAGACGAAACATTTTCTTAATATTTTCTACTCATTGAGATTTTAATAAAAAAATCTATATGTTATTTATTAATCCAGTGTAAACACTAGCTTAACTTTTTATAACGGTTTCTTTCAGTTATTATACTACGTTTTCATATCATATTCAAATTATTTCTTTGGAATTATGTATTAAATAATCTTATGTATTGAATATAAAGACTAGTTATTTTCTTTAAATTTTATGTGAAGTAATTTTTTATTTAATTTTATGTATTTTTTACCCTTGAGAGGGAATTTTTATCCAACTGAAATTTTGTTTTGTTAACAGAAATTAAATCGTTTTTTTTTTGCTTTCTGTGTTGTTATAATATACTCGTAAATAACTATTTTCAGGCATTATATTTCGCAAGATATTTGTATGGCGAAGTATGTTTTTTTTTCACTTGTTCATATTTTATTTTTCTTTATATAGTATGTGTATTACAGTACTGCGTAAATGAAACTTAAGTGTATATTTTTTTAATAAAGAAATCTCCACTCCTTTACAAATAAAATTACTCATATAAGTGGAACAAAAAATGTTGATCAACGTAGAAACACATTTTTTTCAATAAATAAATCTCCGCTTCTCTACAAATAATTATATTATATTTATATAAGTCGAACAAAAAATGTTGATCAGCATTGAAAAAGAACATCGTTATAAATTACTTAAAATATTACGAAATAAAGTTTGTTTTATTAATGTGTATTTGTAGCAAAAAAAATATTTTAAAGGATTTCGAAATGTGAACAAGGAGTAACATATCAATTGCTTCAGTAAACGATTTTTTTACAGAAAATTCTCGTGCATACATATGTACAAATATGAATTTATTGATTCTTATTAATTATCTATCCTTCGTGAATTATATTTTATAAATTCGTGACAAGAATCTTGATAAATACATTATTTAAGAAGAAAAAAATCTGACAATTTACAGTGGACATACGGTTTATACGAATCTGGATGTTTTGTCTTTCATTTGTCGTGTACCCAGTAAACTAAACTTTTGCCCGTATCTTACTGAGGATATATAACATGGAAAAATAAGTTGATGTTTTTCCGACTGTTAATTATACAATACCCTGTTGTAAAGTCTAATTAACTTATAAAAAGTGACTCGTCAAGATGTCATACCCCACATACATATATAATTCTAGACGGACCAAAAAGTCCATCACAATGTCCTGCATAAAATCACCAAAAACACACCACACTCAAGAGTTCACACAAACCTTTGCTGCAAGTCATAATACTTCATTACTTTCCCCTTTACTTTAAAAGTAGGTGACCATATTGCATCACATAATTGCATTATGACTTGAATTTGATAGCGCAAATCATCCTAGTTTGGGTGGATTGCCTATTTTAAAAAGTAGGTGACATTTGTTAATTTTTATTCTAGCCATTCAGTATAATCGTACAATGTTTTTATTTGTTTTTATCGTGTTTATTATCGAGCGATTTCTTCCGCGAAAATCGTGAAAAAAGTTGTTTTGTAGTGTTTAGTGGAAGATTTATATTTGAGCATGTACTCGTATAGCGATTATTTTAGTAATATCAGATAACAAGGTATTATGTTGCGTGTTTATTTCTTTAAAAAATTGTTTTGTGAAAGATTATATTTTGATATTATATTGCGATATTTTTGTAAAAAAATATTTTTTTGAATTTATAAAAAGGCCACTCACAAATGCCACTCAATAAATCTAGGTTGTTTGATGTCTGAAACAAATGTTAAAATATTCAGCGATGTCAGAAATTAAACACAAGTATATCATCAATTAGATCATGGGCATCGACAATACTGTCGTAGAATAAGTCCGAAGAGGTTTGAATAGATAATATCGAAATTTTTAGCTACTGTTCGTGGGAAAAATAGATAATTTAAGGATCTTCTTTTTAATATGGTATGGGAGCTAAGCCTCATTTAAGTTGTAAAAACAGAATAAATGCGCTAGAAATGCCTACTTTGAGAAAGATGTCTGGTACTACAGTGTATGGTAGAGTAAAGAATGATGGAATAAAGTTAGGTGTTTGTTGGAGACGGATTTCACAAGTAGAACTAAGAAAGAAACTTGAAGGGGCTTAGCCACATTATAACAAGTCGTACAAGACTTGCAAAACAAATATACATATCTAAAATGAACGGAGAACGAGGAAAATATAACTCTGGAAAGGATTTGAATGAGGAAAGTTTTGATATTTTAACTAGGAAATAAATAGAAGAGCATGAGTGACGACATGTATGAGTCTAGATTATGTAAAGGTTGTGTGTTTAAAGAAGGAGTTGGAGATTTATCTTCTCTGACAACCTCAACAGGGCCTAACGTAATAGTATATATATGTGTGTGTATTTTTATATTCAGGCTTAGAATAATCACATTTTCCATGCGTCCTTTCAGTTCCATTCAACATCAGGGTCGGTGTGACACGGTCCCGCCCCTGCTGGAATTACCCTTCGGGGCCTGGAGCGCGTCGCCTCCTCTCATTACGTGACTAACATAATTTCTTTCAGTAATATATTTTGATTATGCAAATTCTTCTACTCGCCAAGTGTTACATTTTGTTTGGGGTGTGCTCGAGGTGGTGAGATTGCCATAAGTGAACTTCATACACACACTCCTAAATCTATCATCAACACCATCATCTCCGTCGTTCTTTATTACTCATTGTATTGATTTGTAGGATGTTGTTGGTACAGGTTGCATCACAACTTCTCTTGGTCACTTGCCGTTTATATGACAGTGTACAGGCTTCTCCCTGTCAATTCCTTCATTTGATCATTCTCTCTTACTGGCTCTTCGTATGGCCATCAATTTCTGCAGATTATCTGGCGTACATCTGGAAATATACCCGCAAAAAATATTGAATTTATGATAGTGACTTAATGGATAAGATGCTTTTCTTGCACCGTTGGTTTGGAAGTTGAATCCCCAATATCTTAAAAACAATTTTAAAATATCTGGTCTAGCCCACGAGGTTATTGTTGCCTCTTCGTATGATTTTTTCGAACACAGAATGTTAACTGAACATAAACAAAAATATTGCATGAAATAAGTAATATTCTATATTAAGATTAAAAACACTTTCAAAATGTAATCCTCTCAAATACAGGACAAGAACAGCACAAACACCGCGTGAAGATGGTCAACACGCAGCTACATTGATTAAATTGGTTTGAATGTTACGGTCAAAAGCATCGAATATGGAATGTATAAAATAGTCAGGAAAAGAAAAAATGTTCTTAAAACCTAAAAATGCCAATAGAGTCAAAATCAAAACACTTGCCCATTTTTGTTAAATGACGAAAAATACATATTAATTTACTATATTTAAAAAAATATGTTGTGAAAGACTTGTGAAACAAATATATATGCCAAAAATTAATGGAGACCTAAGAAAATATATCATAGACCAAGAAAACAGTAAACGGGGATAGTTGGAGAAATTTTACTGAGGGAAAGATATTTGTTCGAAACGGATTTTATGATGAGACTAATGAAAGGAATGTTAATAAAGTTTGGCCACACTGAAATACTGTCTTGCGAAACAAATGAATGCACATATTTGAAATCAACAGACAGCGAGGAAGAGGTAACAGGACGAAGAAATTTTAATTGAAGAATATGTGAGAAGTATGGGAAACAGAAACGCATGTATGAAAAAATGTATGGATGTGGAAGAGGTAAGAGCTGTGTGAATAAACAGATTTATTTATTTGGAATTTATTGAAACCAAAACTTAAAATGTTCTTTGTGCAAATGGCTTGTTTTTAATATTCTTGACATCCTGGTTAAACCTATTTACTCGTATATATTATATCTTTTTCTTACTTAAATTTTATCTTTATTTTATTTAACTAGTCAAATGACCTTTTAAACACAAAATATTACAAAAAAAAATCAACGTTAACATGTAAGCATTGTTATTCAATTAAAAAAAACTATTTTAATACGAACCCAGCAAACCCATACAATTCACTGAATGCATCCCGGAAAGAACTAATTCTGCGCTTTACGCCTATATGCAGTCACATTCACGAAAATCCATACAATGCCTATATTGCCCAAACTGTGCAGTCTTATTATGCAGTAGTTGTACAAATAATTTATTTCAACCCCTTCACAATGGAACAAAGCATTTTGCTGGGTGAGCCGAACAAACGCGTAACATAGCAAGCTGACTTTGATTCGGGCTATTTAAATATGAGCTAACAATCTTTTAAACAATGTTGTGAGGTCAAACATTTATATTTTATCTAACAAGGTTATAAGACTCATCACTCACAACAATAGAACATAGATCAACTTATTATTTGGTATCTGCAGTTTAAAATGAATTTATTCAATTAAGCTTTTTAACTTTAATTTACAATTTCACCTTGTGGCGCCGAGGACCGAGATATACTTGACTATACGAGGATCAAGATATACTTGACTAAACGAGGACCGATATATACTTGATTATACGAGGACCGAGATATACTTGAATATACGAGTGCCGAGATATACTTGACTATACGAGGACCGAGATATACTTGATTATACGAGGACCGAGATATACTATGCGTATCCAGAAAGTAAGTGTACTGAGGCTCTCACGACCGGATTGATTTTATTTTCGACATGTTGGCTATACTTCCGTGTAGCCTGACCCTTCCCCTCCGCAACGAGACCGGTTCGAGGTCAGTACGTTGAGAAGTGTCGACGCGACAACACGTTTCGTGAAAAATGTAAATCCAATCTCCCGCCAAGTGCGAAATACGCGGCGTCATCCGTTATCTCGTTTGGAACGGAAAACCTCCGGTTGAGGTTTATAATGAGGTGAAAACTGCATATGGTGATAAAGCTATGAATCGTACGAGTGTGTACAAGTGGTGTCGCGAGTTTAAAAACGGTCACATCACACCTCTTCACCCTCCGCCAAAAAGTTCAAAACCACAATTTCAGCCAAGAAAATCATGGCATCCGTGTTTTGGGACTGTCAAGGCATAATTTTAATTGAATATATGCCTCAAGGGGATACCATCAATTCTGCAAGATACTGTGAGACCCTAAAAAATTGCGGAGGGTGATTCAGAACAAGAGGAGAGGCATGCTGACAAAGGGAGTCTGCCTGCTGCACGACAATGCCAGACCACACACGGCCAACGCCACGAAGGAACGGTTCGCCTCGTTTAAATGGGATGTCCTAAACCATCCCGCGCATTCCCCTGACCTAGCACCTTCAGATTACTATCTCTTTACCTCCCTGAAGCTGCACATGGGTGGAAAAAGGGTTTCAACCGACGAGGAGGTAAAGGAGGAGGTGGAGAAGTGGACGGAGGGGTTGGCGGGAAACTACTTCGAGGAAGGCATCAAAAAGTTGATTCCCTGCTTCACCACCTGCATTGAGAGGAATGGCGACTATGTCAAAAAATAGCTTACATATGTACTACGGTAACCACGTAATTTTTTTGTTTAAATAAAAAAAATTGTAACCTACAAAAATTCAGTATACTTACTTTCTGGATATGCCTCGTACTTGACTATACGAAGACCGAGATATACTTGACTATATGAGGACCGAGATATACTTGATTATACGAGAACCGAGATATACTTGACTATACGAGGACCGAGATATACTTGACTATACGAGGACCGAGATATACTTGATTATACTAGAACCGAGATATACTTGACTATACGAGGACCCAGATGTACTTGACTATACGAGGACCGAGATATACGAGTACTTCACTATCGGTATCGTTACTCATGTCGGTACTCATAATGTGCCCGGCAAAACATATATTCGCTACTCAATGTCATCGACTGTGTAAAATTTTCAAAAGATTTTTAGTACATATTTGTTTTAAAAATTTAAGCTTTTCTTAAAACATTTCATGCGAGCTGTTCATTATTTCAATATCGGTCAATTATTATTTTTCTACACGAATAAACCACCCACAATGGATTGCAATCAAATTGCTGTACCTCAATCGAAATTCTCTTGTTACGGTTAGATTCATAAATCACGAATCATCATGTCCGATGGTTATCGAGAATGAATGCTAGAGAACAACAGGGCGTTATCTTAAGGATATCAACAGTTATTGATGAGCACTCGCGCCGCCCCTGGATCCAAGTAACAGGGAAGTGGGAAGCATTTTTCATACGAGCAAGAAAAAACATTATCAACAGGCTGCCATGTGGGCTAGGCGAACAGTGAATGGCTTGTGGATGCACAGTGGTGTGTTCACATATGCTGGAGGAATAAAAGTCATATTTTGGTGGTAAAGTATTTTTGCGGTGACTTTTTTGGCCTTATTTCCTCTTGGGGTTTTCAGGATCAATTCATAATTGTACATAAAATTAATAAAGGGCCCTTTATATTGATTTACTTAAATTATGTTACGACCCTACCGGTGTCAAGCTTTTCGTTAGGAGAGCTCAAGTCTTGTTTTTGCTCCCCTGATAATAACGGGAAAACCTTAAAACCGGTAGGTTCATACCATTATCTTAAGAGAAAAGATTTTTTTTAATAAACAATTACAATGTCTTGAAACCTCCACAGTGTTAATACTTTAAATATAAATAATATACAATACAAAGAGTTCGTTTCGTAACAGTACTCGCATGCGATAGACGTCTACTTTACCTCTTAACACGCAGTAGTATTTCCAATACATAAATTCATATGGTACAATCAAACATATACGAATTTGTTATGTGGACATGTTGAAGAGTATAGCCAAAAGACAGCATTGAATTTATCTACGTTAATCGTACCGTCAGGTTAAGAACCACTGAAACAGATACGTAACTCGTACTTCATAGTGTAGGCAATACTGCCGCAAAAGGGGTTGTACTACTACCAAATGAACTCTTAAACTTTTTTTTTATTAAACAAAGTAAATTTTTGTACAAACATTTGTCAAGGCTATACCTATATACACATTTATTACTTAATTAATCTTAATTATATGTTATAATTTATGCACTTACTTAATCTTATTTTCCTACATATCATTTTATTTTATTTATTCAATCTTAATATATGAGATCTTAGAAATAATTAACACCTACATACTACTTATAACTAGATAACAATTCTAACACTAATTATTTAGCAAAAACAAGTCCACTCGTTCAGGCTCTTAAGAACTCTTAAACTAAAATAGTGGTCTTTTGGATTTTTTAAATTTCGTCGAAAATTTAATCCGAAACTCCCGAGAGAAGACAAGCGTCTTACCAACTAAGCCACGAATGTCGTCATACAATGCAAATACAAAAAATAAGATTGAGTTTAATAAAATCTACCACACTTGATCCTAAAGTTTAACAACTTTTATGCATTCCATTATCACATCCTTAATTAATTTATAAATTTGATTGATTCGTTAATTTTCAATTTTATTCGTTAATTTTAAAAAGTACCCATGTCTAAATGGTACGACTGACTGAGACACAAAATTGTGATGCGTAATCTCTAACCCCACACCTTTGGCATTTTGGACTTGTATCTTAAAAGCTGATCGTTATTGTTTCTGATTCTTTAAAACAATCGTTACTTTAAATTAAGTATGTTGTTTCTTTATCCCTGAGTCTTAATTGTTCCATTTACTTAATATAATACATACACTTTAAATCCAACAACTACTATCTATCGGAGTTGGGAGTCCTGATCAACGTGCATGTTAAGATAAATGAGTGGTTTGCAATACATTAAGAAGCGCAGGGAAAGCGAAGATTAGAGGTGGAATGAGGTTTCTAATACTGCAACCCAAGAGCTCATTGGATGGCCGAGACTTGGTTGTTGAGATATCATAGTAAGAAACTTGTAGAACTTCGGTGTTATCCAATGGAGCGATCTGGAGGAAACGTACAGCATCAGAATAAAGCCCTCAAATACCCATAATTCCGAAAATGATTAGAATACTAACGTAAAATCACGCCATTTCCCTGTCGAGGTAGGCAAAGATGACAGCGTCAGATTTTCCTATCTTGACACACATTCTTCGCCTCTTCTATCACGTCTAGCAGCTATGGCAGCGCCCGAGTGAATCATGTATAACACTTTCGTTGTATACAGTACAATCTTGTGGAATTATTGTCTTGTGGCAATTTCCTCCAATTAACCAAAAATATGTTTATAAGGCCTTAAATGAAAGACTGATACTAAAAACCTTTTTTTTTAAACTGGGTTCCAGCGGGAATCGAACCCACAACCTTCGAATTATAAGACAACCATCTTACCAACTAAACTATGGAGGTCGTTAAATAATTTTGTTTAACCATATTTTCCTTAGTCTTCCTCTACAACACCTTCCATTCGCATTTGCAATATCAATTTCTTTTGTGTATTTGTTCATTCGTTTTACTGACATGTTCAAACCATCTCAGAGTGATCTTCACTTTACTCAATAAAGCAGCATCAATGATTATGAAAATTCAATATTGGTGTATTTGTTACAAACAGATCGCTGGTACGTTGATTTCCTATCAGATTTACAAACGAAATGGTGGAAAATTAATTAAAATTTTATGTAATTTTTCTCTATGTGCTTTATAAAACTCCACAATGATATTTTTAATACTTTTTTTAATTTTTTAAAATCTGCTTTACAGGATATTATAAAACCAACTTTGTTTCGAGCTTCTTACAAAAACTTTCCGCTACCCTTTTTTTTTAAGAAAACTTTTCCTGCATAAAGCTTGAGGAAAGAGCTTTTCAAGTTTGCTATATTCGAAATTGAATTTTGTCGTATAAAGTGAAATTTTGATACATCGTGTATGGGTCGTGGTGGCTCAGCAGGCCGGCGATAAGAGCGTTATTTCACCGCACAATGGGTGGCATTGTGCGTGAAATAACAATAAGATGGAAGAGAAATGAATGGAGGGGTGGAGGATGCCTGTCTAGAGACGTGGCACAATGTGCAGCCACAAAGGAACCGGGGGAGAGAGGGGTGGCGGTCGGAAGTTAATCTACTAGAAAAACTATCAAAAAGAAGCCACTTGATAACGAATACACGACCGAAGTCTGCCTACATATACGAAATACGAAATGATGTGAAAATCCTTCTCTTGGGAAAACTGAAGGATGGTGTGTTATGTACCCGTATTCGACTAATCTGCAAAATAGAAGATGTTGTCTGATGGGGAAGACAAAAATAAGGCACTGGCATTTGCACTTGTAAATAATGGAAACTTCAATAATTCCCCGTGTTACATGGCAAATTATCCCTGACAATTTTCTCTATAGAAGATCACCTACAAATAGAAACAGCTCATTCCTAATGAACAAATATTGGATTTAAAATTTAACGATACAAAAATCTTCATGGATTATAAATATATATTATGAGGCGGATTTTCACCTGTCAAACGCTTTCTTACATCCATGAGTTTCGGTTTTCTGCGATTCCCGATGTTAATGGCAAGGCATATAGCAGAGAGTGCCAGACTTTCCTACTGCGTCGAAACATATTTCGTATCTGCTACATCCATATACATTCTCTTACAACTCGTACGATTTTTCTGACTCTTAACATTTTCTTTTTTCAAAATATACACTTGATCCAATCATACTTTCTTTGGTCTTCCTCTACCACGCCTTCCACTCACATTTGCACTTCATCAGTGTTTTAGTATTTCTTTATTAATTTTTTCTACGGGCCCAAACCATCTCAATATGCTTTTCATCTTATTACACAGCCTAAAGTTCACATTTATCCGTAATCACTTTATTCCGTTTTCTGTCACATATTGTCATTCCGTGTATTCTTCCTATATAATATGTGAACCGAATAAACTCTACAGGAATAAGTACATGCATTCCTATAGAATTTATTCGACTCTTTTCAGTCTTGTTCCACGTCCACATTTCACTCCCATACATCGAAGTTTGTATTTAAATACTGTTGTGGCATATCATCTTAGCAGATTTTGATAATGTCCGGTTCGAGTACATATGTTTTTGTGCCCCGACTTTGTTTCCTATCGCTGCACATTATTTTCGTATAGAGGCTTTATTATTTATATCTGGTTATTTGGATGAAATTACCACATAG
>OX463844.1:8352333-8532722 GCA_949825065.1 Odontocerum albicorne
TTTTCATTGTCTTAAAAAAACATGAATAAGTGTCAAGCACGGTACGAGTACTTAGGCTAACGAACGCAGTAGAAAATTTACCTTCCTAGTAAATTAAAACTAAATGAGTTTCTTGTCTCGTAATTTCCATCGATTTTATAAATCCTCCTTTTGTTTCTTCGCTCGGGCTACTAAAAAAGTCAAACATTTCCCTTGAGTCTCCTTATTAATATTTTCCACTGCGGCATTTCTCTTCTTCTTTCGCATTATTTTATTCCCCTTGTTTATCCCGTTTTCTTATTTTCTTGAAAATTTAAACAAACAATTCGCAATTGATGAGAAATAATTTGTTTTGCATATAAACAATATGTCGGAGAATCTCTCTAAACAGAAATATTATTATATTTTCATTTAACTTTTTATTCATATTATGTAAGATATTATGTAATAGTGTGAGTACATTGATTGATTTGAAAGCTTCTTTCGTATGGCAATCTTTAAATAACATAGAAAACCATCGTAAGAAAAATATAAGAGTATTAAATATGTTTTGTATAAGGTCTTTCAGAGTATTGTGCCACGCTTTGACTTATGATGTTGACGTTTCGAAAACGTTGCAGTTTTCATATTTGGGGCTTATTTGTTGTTAACATCGCCATAAGTAAATACGCACTGTATACCTTTTGAGATACAACGAAATATCAACCGTAACGTAAGCGCATGGATCCGTTTCGGTTCGCGATCGTAACGTGAGGGCATGGTTCCGTCCCATCACAGGAGCGCGGCTTTTACAAATGTTTAAATTGTTGTTAATTTTAATTACGTTGTCGTTTCGATTTCGCTATGGAATATACCACGCTGATTTTAGGTGAAATTCCACTTCAAATCAGCCCAAAGCCTCATTTTGCACGTAATTGATCACGAATATGTTTATTAGCTCGTTGCTAGTAACGGCTCGCTGGTAAGACTGAAAAAATTACAAAATGTTTTTGTCCGTTTTATTTTCAAATTTAAAATGTTTGAATATATTTCCGAATATAGTATAGTGCTAGATCTAATATGAATTCAAATAAGACAGCGCACACGTTATGTCAACCCACGTACATTTTTACTCTAGTAATTTTTTTACTCTAATAACTTAACATTTTGTAAATATGTGGCCAATTATGATAAAATCTCAATTTATTCTTGCTAACTTTTCATTCCATCGTATTGTCCATTGACGCATTTTGCCCTATAATCATGATCACCTTTTATTCTGTCGATGCTAAGAAAGGCACTTGATAAAGAAATGTTTAATAATTCATTCATTCATACGGTACCCCTCAACATAATATAATTGTCCATACAAACATTGAAGACGTGGACGTTACACATTTTCTTCAATGCCATTAATCGAGCCTTCGGGCTTAGAAACACTGGACTAGGCCCGGAACTCGTAGTAGGCCATCACACGCTTTTGTAATACTACCATACGTGAAGGCAACAACACTCGCAAATTTCTGGCGCGTGTGTGTTTTTTCCAGATGAACTAATTTATCAGACTGGATTATTTTTTTATTTTCGGGTAACATCGGGAATTGAACCTGAAACCCTCGCTGGAAGTCAAGTGTATTTCAACTAGGCAACGTAAGTCATTCTTGTATTAAAATATTTTTAGAATATTTAATAATAGAAAAGGATACCCTGGATGGGTATGGTTAGCAACACAAGGATTCTTCAAAGAGCCAAAGTTGATAGAGAGTTGCTGACTAATATTAAAATCCGAAAGGTATCCTATTTGGGCCATGTACTTAGAGGAGCAAAGTACAACTTACTGCACCTGATCATCCAAGGCTAAATAGAGGGTCGAATAGGTGTTTGCAGGAGGCAAATCTCCTGGTTCCGCAATATACGTGATTGGACTGGTATAAGGAGCTTTGGGGATCTTTTTCGGGCTGCCGGGAACAAAGATGCCTACTCGCATGTGATATTTAACGTTGGGGAGACATGACATGACACTGGGAAGAAGAAGAAAAGTATGATAATAATAATTATACGACAATTTTTATAACGCTGTTTAGAGATGACTCTACTCGAGGGCGTTCTAACTCGAGACTCGAATACACTGTTATTGACAGATTACAAATATTACAAAATAAAATATATGAGTTGAGTGTAAGGATAGAAAAGTGTCTGCGGCCATTAGATTAGGCACTTCCCCGAATCTATGTATGTTTATAGAATCATATTTGGTAAGAAATCCGCAGAAAACTTACCAAGGAAATACGAAATACAGAAAAAGAAACCTTAGATCTTCCGATATGCAATAGTATATCGAATATTATATAATATATGGTGTAGTTGTAGTATATCGAGTTTAAATTGCAAGTAAGGTGAAATATCCGATATGCAGTTAAAAATCATGATCATTTCGAAAAAATAACCTCTTTTCTCTGCATCTTGAACATAATAATATATTCAAGGCTTTACCCCCAAGAAGTGGCCCATAATAAGACAAAATTCACGTGAGCGAATTAAAAATTACGCGACATCTCTCGTCATTGACGAGGGGGTGACAGGGTGGATCGCCCCGCTAAGCTCCTCTCGGAGCCGCACCTTTCACCACCCGACCTGTACTGCCTCTAGGTGGCTACTTACTAACTCCCCCTCGATCTAGGCTGTTCATCATGCAACGACGGATGGGCTTTTTATGACCTATTTAATATTCTGGCCCAGGAACTAAACGGATGAAGTTATCGTAGATCAGAAACTCGATAATCGGCATTGGATATATAATATTACATTTTGTTATATTGAGCCCGGAAAGCAGAGCTGCGTGAAATTTAATACGCCCTGGGGTGATGATTCCTCTGAAAAATGAATTTACGAAAGGCGGGACGATATTTGTGTTTCATTTTATTTTCCTTTTCACTTTATTGATAGCCATGTCATATATGAAATATTGTGAAAGTGGAAATATTCTAAGTCGAGTATTTTGTGCGTGTGTTTTCGGTATTTTTTATGTGCCTTTTACCAGGATTAATGCCAGATTAACAAAATGTAGTAATTTATAGTTTATTTGAATCTTCCAACCTCCGTGGCCTAGTTGGTAAGACGCCCGTCTTGCAACCTGGGAGTTACGGTTTCGATTCCCTTACATACTCAGATGTTTTAAATAGTGTTCTAATCTAGTTCTCACTTAAGATCTCAATTTTTTTTTAATTGTTTGGGAAAGATTGTCACATGGCAACAAACTCGCTGGGATGTACTGTATGCCACAAAAGTTTAATATAATATTGCAATACTGTTTATTCTCATTCTAATATATGGCGAACATCCCTTTGTGTAAACCCACCTTGTTATATGTTTAACAATCACGTGTTTTAATGATTGCGCACCCTTAAGGATGAAAAGCCAAGAGAAGAATAATACAGAAACGAAACTTAATGTTCTTCATATCTGTGCAATAAATAACAATGTCGATAAAGGTGTACGTACGTGTTGTACATTTTATTTTGTATTTAAAAGAACGAGAACATATTTTGGGGCAAGTGTCAAAAAAATTATATGTTAAACTTTAACGTTCTGAAAGTATTTCTGATTTTGTTAAATGATGTATTGTAAATGAATACCGTACGAACTTAAAGCTGGTGTGTTGATTAAGATTAAGAAGCATACTCTGCGAGGATTTAGGTACATGGAACGAATGAATGAAGAAGTACGAGCAAAACAATATCAAATGAGTCTATATAAATATGTTACAGCCTTGGGGACATAACACAACCTTGCTTTACCCCTTTTAAAGTATTTAACTACTCAGTCAATGAACTGATCATTTTTATACATGTTTAACTTTCAACATTTAACAAAGCAATCATCATTGTCAACCTGGGGCCAATCCATTGCTGGATGAAGGTCTCCCCATGTTGACTCCGATTTTATGCTCGTTGGTGCCATGTGATGCGGACATGCTTCCTAATTTTATCCATCCAGCGTTCTTTGGTTCTTTTCTGAGCCATTTTGTGTATTTTGGGTTTCACTGAATTATTTTGGATTTCCATCGGGAATTTAACAGTATGGCTACGTATTCTGCTTGTTATTGCGTCTTTTATCTTTGTTTTGTTGCGAACCCAAGAATTTCGTTCCCGGTATCTTTTGGTTGATCCCAGCATTACACATCGATCAATAAGTCCCGGGACTAACCAACAGATGGCGTCTCTAATAACAATTGCATACCATTATCAGTTAGTACCAACCTTTAGAAGTTACATGTCAAACTTTCATAACATTCATTGAGTTACAGTGGTTTTAGTGACGCTACTTTTGCTATTTTCAAAACAATGAAAAAAAAAACGAATTTCGTGTGTTGATAAAACAGCAGGACAATGCACCGTGTCACAAGTCGATGGCAACGATGGCCAAATTGCATGAGTTGAACTTCGAATTGCTTCCGTACCCACCGTATTCTCCAGATTTGGCCCCCAGCGACTATTGGCTGTTCGCAGACCTCAAAAAGTTGCTCCAGGGAAAGAGATTTGGCTCCAATGAAGAAGTGATTGCCAAAACTAACGCCTATTTTGAAACTAAAGATAAATCGTTCTACACGGCTGGCATAGAAAAGTTAGGAAAGCATTGGAATGAATGTATCGCTCTTGAAGGAGACTATGTTGATGAATAAAGAAGAATTTTGGCAAACAAATTTTGTTTCAGTAGTTAGTCCCGGGACTTATTGATCGATGTGTTACATCTCTATATGCTCTTCTGTGCGGTCTGGAGCTTCTGTGTGTTTTTTTCTGTGAGCGTCCATGTCTTATAGACATACGGAAGTACTGGGTATTGAGCAATCACGTATCAATAAATTTATTGATTCAATATTTTCCATAGATCCCCGTTTTAACACTTGCCACCCTGTGATGGACAGCGAGTGGCCAGGACTTATATTTTATTTGATCATTCGACGTTTTAACACATAATAAAATGATTTTTATAGCTAATTACACAAAATAACCTAGCAGATTTTGCATAATTTTTATTTAAAATATACAGTTTTCACTGGACGCTTAGCGTCCAGCACCGTGGTTGGGGGATTTTTTTAGCACAGTAAGGCAAGTGTTAAACTAGAGTAGTGACTTATTTTTACTGTACTAAATTTTGTTATTGGTTTAATTGAAAAAAATATCAATTTCCTTTCATTTTCGTCTTTCACCCCAAATTAGAGCGCCGTTGATAAGAGTCTGCGCCCTCTAAACGAGACTATGTAAATTGTCCTTTTATTATTGATTATTTAAAGTTTGTCTCCTCGTCGGAGGTTTAATAGCATCATGTCTTTATAAAGTAGCTGATCTGAACAATTATATAGTACCATAATAAAAACACTTCCGTAAGTTCTTCAACCATGAGATGTGTCTTTTCCACTTCTCTTGCACTGAATGTTTGCCTACAATATTAGTTAAAGGTTTTCATATTATTGTCCACATATTGTACGAGTATATCCACAGTACTCGAACTTTTTCCTTTTGATAGTGGATATTTCTCTATCTTTATTCATCCATTTCAAAATGTTATCATTACGGATTTTGTCAACCTATAAAACTCTCAGCATTGATCAACAGCACCACACTTCCAAATCTTCTAATTCCTTTGTTGTAGCTTGAGTAAGTGTCCACACTTCAACAGCATAGATAAGTACAAAGAATATATAGCAACGCGAAATTCGTCAGTTGAAATTCAAAACGTTGTTTACTTATTTATTTATAAACGATACAATATACTTTATAACAATAAAAATTAAACAAACTCAGTAGTGAGGGCACAATACATTAAAAAGGAAAAAAACCGACGCGGACGTATGTAAGCATGCAAACTATATGTCACAAAACGTACAAACTATTTGTGGTTGCAGAGGAGATGCTGCGTTTTAACGAAGCGACTTCCTGCCACCTCCACTCTTTGATCTCTTCGAACTGATCCCATTTATCAGTCAGCCAGCATCCCAAATATGCATATTGTTGGACTCCCTCAACAGTTTCTTTCCTTTCATAAAATTTGTATTTATTCTGTTTTTAACAATTTATTAAAGTTGTTTATTTTGTTATAAGTCAAACTTGTGACACCGATCTTTTAAACAAAGCAATACAATATCCAGAGTTAACAACCCTTCAGGGTAGCGTGATTGCTCGAGCAGTTGTAATTTTTCTCTCCCGGAGAAAAGCGCCGCTTTTGCTTTTCAGGACGCACACAATGGGGATTGTTAGCTTTCGAGCTTTTCCTGAAGAAAACTGCAAGCTTTCATTGAAAGTACCCTCCTTATGAGGTACTCGCGTTGAAGCTTGGTCTCTCATTTCGCCCTCAGTAGACCGCTTTACACATTTAGGGTTATAGAGGTTTTGTTCGTATGGGGCGCAAATGATCACACCTCACAATGAAAGACTATCACAAATCGAAAGAAAATTATTTAAATTTTAACATTATTTTAATATACTATAAATATTTAACAATTCAAATAAAATATAAACTAATTTTGAATTAAAATAATGAATTTACACATTTAAATGTTGTTTGAGCTCAAAATATGATACTTGGAATTGTACTAGTATGATAAATACTTCTAAATATTGTAGAAATAATATTACTTCATTTTGAAATTTTATATTTCAGTAACAAGCTTAGTGGTAACCGGAAAGAGTCAAAATATAGTTGGTTGAATAAGAGCACGTTGAAGCGGTTTGGACATGTTGAACAGTTGAGTGACGAAAGACTGACTAAACAAATTTATAATGCAAGCATAAGTGAGAGTCGTGGTAAAAAGTCGTTAAAATATGTCTGAACTAGTTGATTGATATATTGAAAGAAGCAAAAGAGGGATTGAGAGAAATGCGATGAACTCTGAAAATATATACGAACACGAAGAAGACAAAATAAGTAGTGAATGTTGTAATTGAAAAAATTGGCACTATGTCCTCTCTATATACCCTATCAGGGAAATTGCGTATATAACAAGTTTTTAATTTATGTTTTTTAATCCGAAAATATCACATTTGGATGATGACAGTTGATAATTACATTTTGTTTTTATGATAAACCTCTTCATTCCTGGCCCCCACTATATAGACACATATCTCATATACACGTTGTAAACAACTTTGTGGTATATTTCTGTTTTTTGATAACAAATGAAGTGTAGGGTACTGTATTATCGATTTTGAAAGTTTAGGGCGCCATCTATCTTAACTAATACGACATAATGTTGCATTTAGTGTAAATAATACACTTCCAAGCAAGCTTTTTTTTTAAACAGAATTAATTCGGGTCTGAAGAGATTAACATAAAACAATGTACTTTTTTAAGTTGTGTGTCTGATGAAAATCATAATATATGTAGGCCAAAACCCGCACGGTTGTCGCCAAAGAAAGAATACGAGAATTGAATTTTGAATACAAGAGAGCAAGAGAGGAATACTTCGAAACAGATTGAAATTATACAGAACGAACCGGTGTAAAAGGGGACGATTCCAATTTATTTTGAATTGTAATTCATTAAATATTTAATTTATTTCCTATTATATTGAACCTTATAATTACTTGTATTTACTACTTCGAAACATATTGAAATTATACTGAACTTCGGTATTTCAAAAATGTATAATTTGTTTTACTTCCGTGAATATTTCACGGGTTGCAACTAGTAACATATGATTTATCAATGTATTTTTGTTGCAGGTAAGCTGTTTACTTCGTCCTGGATTTAATTACCTAAGCAAGCAAATTACACTACTGATTCAGCATTTTATAGACTGAAATTCTTCAAAAAATAATGAACGAGGTACGAGTATAACATTCATTTTATATGTTTTTTCAACGTTCATTTGCTAAGAAAATCAATTATAGTATACCATGTGGTGTAAAGACGAAATTTCCCCGAAATATAATACTTTGTGATAAAACATTTTATAGAAAACAATAAACGAATTGATAATTTATTTAAGCTAAATATTTGTTTTCCAATACGAATAGATATTATACTCTCGTATGTCTAAAATTGACATTATTTTAAATTTTATTTTATTATATTACATACATACGAGTACATTTAGCCATTTCCCTGTCGGGATTAAACAGAGAGGTCAGCACGCCAGACTTGACTGTCTCGATACACATCCTAAGCCATCTTTTACATCCATACAACTTTTACGATTTCTCCGACTTATCTCCGAATATCATTTACTTGACTAACCATACTTTTCTTGATATTCCTTTCACCCGCGTTCCACTCACATTTGCACAATAAATATTTGTTTTGTTAGTATTTCTTTGTTTATTCGTTCCACACGCCCAAACCATTTTAGCGTCCTCTTCTTTATGCTACTGAACACATCAGTCTTAAGTTCACATTCATCCCTAATCACTTCGATCCGTATTCTGTCATATATTCTTAACGGACGCATTTCTACAGCATTTATTCAGCTCCACACATTACCTTTCCACGTCCACGTTTCACTCCCTCAAGTCCCATACACCAAAATTATGTTGTGGACTATCATCTTAGAAGATTTTGATACTGTCTGATTCGAGCTTATATATTTTTGTGTCCCATTGACTTTGTTTCCTATCGCCACACACCGTTTGATATCACTCTTGTTTTCCATCATCTGAGAAAATACTAACCAAATAGCGGAATTCCTCAACTTCAATCTTTCATTATTCACCTATATTCGCATTTCCTTGTATTTTATTATATCGAGTCATGTGATTGCATTCGTGATTTTGATGCAGTGAAACTGACCCCTCAGCCCCCAACCGTTGAAGCGTATATATCGGTACCAGTTCGAACAGCATTTAATCTTGTTTGTGCTCCCCTGAAGATGAGGTGAAAGCCTTGAAACCGGTAGGGTTATACCGTCACAAAAAAGTGGAATAAACAGTGTTTGATAAAAATAAATTACAATATGGAAAAGTCATATGAATTAAAAGCACAGAAACAGGACAAATCAAATCCCACCATAATCATAATACAATTAAACCCCAACATGATCATAATACAATTTACAAAAGATTTCTCACTGATTTGTAGATACAAAAATAGCACCCGTAAATTCACAAACATCAAGAAAAAGATAATATGCTCGTATGTGTTTTGCCGGATTAAATGTATGCTACGTCGATTTTCACATTATTCTTTGAAATTGAATCAAAACAATTCTGTCAAGTTTTTTTGAAAACGTACTTTATTATTTTTTTCACATTAAATTGATTATTTCATACTCTTTAATATAGGATAAGATAAAATAAATTGTTTATTTTCATTCAGTACCATCAAAGATGATTTAACGCTTTCATTTTGATTAATGGAGATTGCCTATTAGCTTTTCCAATTCATCGATCTTCATTTTCAACATCTTCCTTTACTGTCCATTACGTTAGGCTCTGGAATCAGCTGTCAACTAACATAAGACTCCTTTCATCGTAAGCATGTTCAAACAGCATCTAAAAAATATTACATTTCCCTTCTGTGACCTAGCGTGTTTCCTGGTTGCCCCATCAGCCTTTCCAATATCCCCTCCTACTCGTATCTCCTAGCTACGACAGTGGTCCCAGAAGTACCCGACCTGACGTATAGATGGCGGTTGTTGCTTTAAAAAATTACTATGGTAGAAAGTACTAAACTTATAAAGCTTAAGTTTCAAGTTTTAAGACGCTACGTTGTTTAATATTTGTTTGGCAGCCATCAATAGTGAACGCTCTCAGTGAATTTGTAAACATGGAATAAATTGGTCATCGTTATGTGATACAATACTTTCATTTGAAAGGTCTAAGTCCAACCAATATCAAAGCCGAGCTAGATTCTACTCTGGGGTAGTCTGCTCCTTCGTTTACAACTTTCATTTGAAAGGTCTAAGTCCAACCAATATCAAAGCCGAGCTAGATTCTACTCTGGGGGAGTCTGCTCCTTCGTTTACAACAGTAAAATATTGGGTGGCAGAGTTTAAACGAGGCCATACGAGCTCCAAAGACGAACATCGCAGTGGTCGACCAGAGGGGCCTTATGGTACTATAGAGTTTGCAAGGGTTGTGTGCTAATGAATTATACTTGCTTTTTTAATTTTTTAACAGCACAGTAAATATGAAAGAAATTATTCGGCAGTCAATGTGTTAAACAATTTTATGTAGGTTGGAAGAGATTAGATTGTGTATTGGAGTGAACTATTTTATAAATGATTAATTTCACTTTTGATACGATTTAGGTCTTTTAAATATTCTGCATAAAATCTTCTTTTTTTTTAATTGGTAAATTTTTATTTATAAAAGAAATACAAACGTATTTTTATTAACAGAACTTACAAACTCGATATTTCATTTCTCACTCTTAAATTATAATATTATGGACGCGTTGTTATTAATCTTTCTGTATTCTGTCTTCAGCAGGCGTGCGCCTAGCATAATATCATATGATAAATTATATGTTTAATATGTGAAACTTCTAATTACAAAAGTGATCCTGACGTGCCTAGTTCATTAACTCTAATAAGTTTTCTAGTGACAATTAACTCCACCTCGTAGCATCCAAGATGAGGCTTACTTCACGTTGGTGTTGATAAAATTTCAAATTCGCAGAATGTAATTTGCATGAAACTACCAATATGTTTTCATTAGGAGACATCCTTGTTGAGTCGGCTCAGGAGACATCGAATGCTTTCGGGAAGCTCCTTAAATTTTAATTAACCAAGGAATCCCATATGACATTTCAAGTAACGTTAGGCCTGATACCGCCAAGCAAGAATAAAAATATTAGTTTATTGTTAATTTTTATTAATAGAAATGGTATTTCATTTTGGAAATTATCATTTTGTATTGTATAAGACTTTCTTTGTACACAGTACAATCTGGTGAGTTTATTACCACATGGCGATCCCTTCGAACCTATCAAAAAGATGTTAAAGAAAATTTAAGTAAAAACCATACTGGAACTATTTGTACAAAGATTTGGACTCTGACGGGATACGAATGTATAAACCGCGGCTTGAAAACGCCTCTTTAATCAAATAGGCCACGGAGGTCGTTGTTTAGCTATGGATTCAACGTAACATACGTATTTCAAAATAAAATAAAATAAATAAAATCGTGCTTCCTTCCATGTTAAAATTTATAATTAAATTAATTTGTTCAGTGAATTTACTTAAATTAGTTAATGTATACTTACAAAAAAGACGGTTGTATAATTGTTTTTTTTAAATATGTACATATAGTATAACATCTGATATGACGATTGACCAAAGGATTTACATAATCATTCAGGAAGTATTGCAACACATAATTAGGGGTAGGCAGAGATAACCAATATCCACTTCATTCTATCCTGACACACATATTTAGCCTCTGCCACGTCCATGTACCTCGTCATGTATACTCATATAAGTACATATTTAAAGGCTTTCCCCTATTTTAGAATTAGATTAATTTGGTCATACCACGTTTTTCTAGGTCCCCTCAAACTTCTCGCGCCTTTTATATTAATATAGGTAATTAACATTATTTTTTAAACCTTTTTTCATGATTCATTCATTTTTCGTGCTATTTTTTTTTTGTTATAGTTTTGTTGTAAATTTTCATGTTTTATTGTCAATGTAAAATCCTCACGGACTTCTTTATTGATAAAATAGACTTTTATCTTGTATTTTTACACTGCAAATTTAAACGATCATTTTTATTCTTTATGTTGTTATTAGACCCTATATAAAGGTCGAGAATGAGGCAGTTGTCCCTTTTAACAGCAAGTATTCAACAATAACAGTGCCTGAAATTACAAAGTTTATGACCCGAAAATTTAATAGTACAGTGTTTTGCAATATTTTCCACCCTCATAACAAAAATATGTAGTTTGATTAATTTTACTCAAAACTTATAAACAATTTTTCCTCATGCTCTTACTTGACGTATTTTATAACTCATATCTTCTCATCATCTTAAGATGAAGAAAGTAGCATTTATATGATTTGACCACGTAGAAAGAATGGATGCGGAAAGATAAAAAAATAAATCTATAGGAGCATAGAAGGTACAAGAAGTTTGTAAATTCCTTGAAAAATGTAGCACGACCAAATCAATCAAATTTTGGAAAATATGAAAAACCTTTATAGTAAGAAAATATGCATGTCGAGGTGTATGGACAAAAGACGTTTGTCAAGATAGAATAAACTGAATAAATATTATCTCAGCCTACCCTATTAATGCATTGTGATGATGATGATAGCCCTTTAATTACATATTTAATTTTGCAATGAGTGACAAATTTCAAATGAATAAAGTTGTACCTTTTGGCTTTTTTAAATTTTATTTTAATTTCGGGATTTTGTTCTTAACGTGAACGTAAAGTACACATATTGAATTATATTTTTTTAATGTTTAATTTATTCTGATAACATTTAAAAATATTTAATCGTTTTTGTATATCAGTTAACATAAACATATAACTCTTAACCTGTTATTTAATATAATACTTATTATATGAAACTTGTGTTTATTTGTTTTATAATAATCAATAATATGACATAATTTGGACCTAAATATTACTCCCTTATCAAACTGGGATAATTCCGCCTAAAGAAAGCCTCAGGTAGGTGGTAGAAACACGTATCGCAGGGCTTAATAAAAGTGAAATAACAAAGTAATTTATTACTTATTATTCTTATATGAAGTTATACAAAGTTAAAACCCAAACCTTTCATATTTAATTTTTTTGTTTATTGTATTGTATTGTATTACACTTTCGTTCTGTACAGTACAACCTGGCGGGTTTAATGCCTAGTGTCAATTTCTTCCAACGAACCAGAAAGATATTAAAGAGGCCTTATGTGAAAACCCGACTGGAAACCTTTTTAAAAAGTTGAGTTCTAACCCGCAACCTTCGGATTAGGAGACAAGCGTCTTACCAACTAGGCCACGGAAGTCGTCCTTACAGAATTTCACTCCTTGCAAAATCTTCTTAATATAAATAATTTGTTTGTATTACAAGATATTATTCTTTTGTAAAGAGTGAAATATGCCTTGAAATATTTTTTTCAAATCGGAAAATAATGAGATATAAAAGAGGTTTGATTTTTCTGTTATCTTTTTTCAAATCATGAACACTTCGATATTTCAGGAAATTTCTATTAATAAGATTATGTTTTCAGATTTAATGCTTCGTCATATAAATTTAATAAACGAAAAGAGGGAGGAAAGCAAAACAAAAAGTATTCGATTGCGATTATAATTGATAATTACTGGATTATAATATTCGACAGCATTTTTTTAATAAATATAAATATTTTGCAGTTGTTCTTACCATATCCTTATTTCATAAAACACAATAAAAATGCTTACTTTAACGGCATACAGTATACTTGAGCACTTTTTAGTATAATTATGCGCCTTTATAAAACTTCCTGGAACATTTCACCAGTCGCAAATTTCTGCAGTTCCTTTTCTATTTTATTTTAAGTAACATGCTACTTTCTTTAATCATGTTACTTTGCACTTTAACGTTATGAACATAGTTTGAATAATTCAACTCTGCTTAAGTTTATGCTAGCAGATTTAGTACAACATAATTATAGAGTGATGCAATTTATCCAAGGCGTAATATGCCGTCATATTTATGTTACAAACTAGACTACAGGTATAGTGTGCTATGATAACTTGTATAGAAGGAATTAAACGCATTATTTTAATATTGGCACTCGATTATTTTTTTTTAAAACTCATGAGTTTTTATCGCGTATTACTATTTTTAGGCTCGACTAGTTTCAACGCGTTAATCAGACACTATCGTCATGACTAACAAGCGATGAAAACCCGTAAGTTTGTCAAAACATTTGCAAGTATTTCCAAGACTTATCATTCGAACGACGATATACTGTACGTAGGTTAACAGGTTAGTTGTAACATATTTTCCTCGCTTCGAACAATCATATTTAAATTCTCTTAGAAACGAGAGCAATGCAACTAAATTGCGAAATAGTTTTATTTTAAATGTGGAATTCTGGAGAAAGAAGGAAAGTGTTTGGACCAATTCAAGAAGCTGGAACTTGGAGAAAGTGCCATAATTCAGAAATGTTTAACCTTTACGATGATTCAAAATATTATAAGCTTCATTGAAATCCTGTGTTTTCTATGAGTTGGACAAATTAATCGAAAAAATTACACCGAACCCATATATATTTTACTAGACCAAACCCGAAAGATAAAAGAGCACAGGCAGACCGCAAATCTGATGATTTATGGAATGGAAGAGAGTTTCAGAGTATTGGGAGTCCATGACTGGAAGCGTAAAATGCAGGTCAGTGGAGAATGGAGAAGATTCCTTGAAAATGGCAGCTCCAACTACGAGTCTTAGAGCCTTAGTGATGATTTCTAGGGACATTAAATTTACAAAGCTCAGACAAAAAGGGGCGTTAAATGAACAAAATAGATTAAATAAAAACGAGCAGTATTGTAATCAGAAGTCACCGTGGCAGTCATTTAGTTAAAAATATAACGTGGAGATATTCAATTTAGAAACACTGTAAATAAACAAACTAAATATTTTATGTCGCTATAAAAACCTTTATATGGATATTAACAAGCTTTCTAAGTTACAATTCAAACCAAAACGAGCCTTAAAAGTGTGAAATGGCATCGACCACTGCTTCCCCCTCAAGATCCTCATAAAAATACTGATTATTATTATTGGGTTGTTAAAGCTGACATTACTTTTTTCTTCTGATGGTTTTTGATTACTTTTTGTGTGGAAATTGATTTTGAAGAATAATAGCTCGGGCATTATTATAGTATGTTGATTTGGCATTATGTGATGCAGTTGATTCTATTTTTCTTTTATTTTTTATTGAAACAAAAGCCTCTCTACATAACTATTTTAGTTTCTGTTAATTTCTAAACTTTTCTATCCATGAACACAACTTAAGCCTCCTCCACATTCGTGCATTTTGTTATACACAATATTTTATTTTAGTTTCAAAATCTGGTCCATTTGACACAGCTACGTCTTTCTCAGCATTCCGCTTTCACGCTTACCTTGCGGTTTAACTGGTATGCCCGCTTAGTCAATCTTTCTCTCCACATGTTCAAACAGTATACCTCCTCTCTTCATCTTATTTAAAACATTAATTCTATCCATGCATTAATTTCTGATGAGAACTATAATTTAGAATATAAAAATTACTCATTTATCGTTAATCGTCGATGCCGTCTAAAATGGGTTGTTTAAGATTTGTTTTAAAATATCAGTGGTTCAATTACTTACCTTACCTGAATTAGTGCCTGGCGGTAAATAATACATATCGGGCTTAAGAAAGAGACTGTCGGTCATAATCGGCTAGCTTCGGCTTTATAGAGCGTCGTCTCTGTCATTCATACACGTGTTCCGTCGCGATTTGTCAGTCGTTGTCAAACGTTCTTGGGACAGAGACGACGCTCTACAAAGCCGAAGTTAGCTGATTATGGCCGTCAGGTACTAATTCGTCCGATGTATATTACTTACCGCCGGATACTGTACAAGGATATGTCATTTTAGCCACATGAAACATTTAAAAATGGTGTCATATTGATTATCATATAGAACTATAACTGACGGCAAGGGTTTTTCTTTTCTTTAAGTTTTTTTAAAAGAGACTACGTTAGTTTTATAGGGCGCGGTTTAAGTTATTAAATAATGTCAAAAAACTGATTTGTAGTTATATAATTTATTTTTATCCTTACAAAATAGATGGTTATTTTGGCTTGTTGACAATGGCCCAGCAAGTCGAAATGAGTATCCATTTTGTGAGAATGAAAATAAATTATGGAACTAAAACTCTTTTTTTTTTATTTCATTTAATAATAAGTATTTTGTTATTAATGTAAATTTCCATATTATTAAACAAACATAGCCTAATATTTTTTCCTCGTCGAAAATATTTTTTTATACTGATAAAAAAAATATTAAGTTTTACTTTTAGGCAATATCTGCTTTTACTCTCTCTTACGCCTGTACACCTTTTTTACTCCTGTTTTACTATTGCATTTACTTCACTAAAAATCGCCAAATATCTTTGCAAATAACCTGCCTAGTCATTACGTCGATCTTTCTACATTTTACTGCTGTCGGAAACGCATCGTTACAATTTTATGGCGGGACAACCGGGTCTTTTGTAACAAAGAAAACTTAAGCTCCGCTTTCAGACATCGTCCAGAATTATTAAACATTTATAGTGCGCCAGAAGCAGTGGGTTCAGAATGGAAATTTTATACAAATTAATTAGTAAACAAGAAACCCTTCCCGCAGACAGTCGGGATTAACATATGGTGCCGGTTTCACATTGAGGAGGGATTATCCGGATAATCGGGACTCTTTATAGCTTTTTATTCAGCGGTTAATTAATCTGCGGCGCTGGAAACCCGAGGGCTTTTATTAAATTTCATTTTACGAGATGAACTACATAAATGTTGATCAAGGTAAACCGCTAATTGGTTATTGTTCATTAAGTAGAATTATGATCTTGCTTAGTGCGCGGTCGTGGGTGTACTCGTAACGCTGAAAGGCTGGGTGTGGAATGGTAATGGAAACAAGTGGGCATGAAATATTGTTTCAAGTTAATAAAGCCTTAAGGTGTACTTCATATCTACGAGTATACAATATTATTGCATGCTGATATAATCACAGCATGTTACTGGTGGTTTAAAAGTTCGCCTGGTATCTACAATAAATTTCGTCAGTATTTTCATTTGACGAACTTCGTAGTCTAGTTTTGTTCTAGACACCTGTCTTTCAACTCAGGTGTAGCGTGCTCAATTCCCGTTGTTATCCAATGTTTTTTTTTAGTAAAAGGGTTCCATTTGGTTTTCCACTTAAAACCTGTTAACACAAATGGTGTTGTTGATTGACTGTCACAATGATATGCATTAATGTCAAACTGTGAGTTACATACCTAATGCAGTGGTTTTGAACTCCGTCATTATAACCGAAGACAATGGGTTTTTCCTGATGAAGCTCTGCAACATATACACATCGCCAATGTGGATAGAAACAGATGGGTTATATTATATCTTTCGTTCTCTCTTTTTCTTTCACATACATACTCTTCCACATCCGTACACCTTCTCATACAAATTCTACGATTTCTCTGACTTTGTACGTTTCCTTATTTCAAAATATAATTCACTTGATCCAACCATACTTTTATTGGTCTCCTCTCACACGCCTTCCACTCACATTAGTGCTTTATATTTTTGTTAGTTTTTGTTCATTCATTCATGAACAAAAATTCTTTAAAAAACTACTAAATTTCTCCTTATGACTTTATTTAACCCTCTTAATCTTGTTTGAATATCGCATAACGCTCGGCCATCGGATATGAACATGTTTCATTATTCACAAAGTCCTCCTCAACTTGCTCCGATATTTAATTCTTCATTTTTCTTACAGTTACACTCATAGTACATTTTTCTTACAGTTACACTCATAGTACATTTTTCTTACAGTTACACTCATAGTACATTTTTCTTACAGTTACACTCATAGTACATTTTTCTTACAGTTACACTCGTAGTACATTTTTCAAAATATTCGTCGACTTTCCAATATTCCTACTTACTTACATGCCATCACGTCGCTATCCTGCTGGGGTAGGCAAAGAGGACAAAGGGCCAGACTTATCTATCGTTCCTGACACACACATATTTCTCCTCTTCCACATCCATACAGCCCCTACAATTTCTCTTCTTACATATTCTCCTTACAATATATTCACTTGATCCAACCATTATTTCTTTGGACTTCCTCTACCACGCCTTCCACTCACAACATTTAAATCAGATCTTTCCATGTAGAAGAAATTATCAAATAATCGCTTTCCTTATTAATTGTACGTCACCATAGTTTAATATCCCCTATTTGAAAATTCTCAAATTACAAAAAAAAAGTAGTTTTCAAATCATTTAACCTTACAGACCCATCTCTCTTTTCATGGCTAGCTATCACTGCGCTACGGAACGAGAATCGGAGACTATGTTTCATTAAAATATCTAATATCACAAAGCTCCACAGCTATTTGTGTATTGTTAAGGATGACAGTGCGCCATCCGCCCCCGGGGGCAATTGGGATTCATCCCTCGTGTAATTTCCTTCGCAGTGCTCGGGCTAAATCTCTGATTAAAAGTGCGCCCGGTTGCGACCCGTTCTCACTTTGTATCCGATCCGTTTCAAAACCGTTGTTCGACCCCGTGCATGCTGAGTGGAGTTTAACTAGAACAAATGTACGTGATAATTGTTTTGTGCCATTGCTCCGTGAGACGGGTATTCCGCGAATTGATTGTTGAAATTTTAGAAGAGATTTATACGTGTTATGTATATTGAGACTTTAAAGGAACCGAATAAATATTATAGAAATACTTACAGTGAGAACAATACAGTGAGCTCTGATTTAATAAACAATGTTAAGAAGAATGTCTTGTGTCTCCCTGGTTGTTTGATATTTACAAAGGTTCATGTGTGAAATACTGTGGTGAATGGGTAGCATACATACATCGAATCAGAATGCATACATAGCTGTATGTTGATAACTTGATAGTGTTAGTGGAGATACATATATACCATCATGACGTCTTCCTGTCGAAGTAGGCAGAGAAGAGAAACCGCCAGACTTTCCTATCGCGACACATATTTTGTATATACTTCATCTATACAGTTCCTACGATTTCTCTAAGTTTTTGTATCTTCTTTCAAAATATCCAACACATGATTCAATCATACTTTCCCGAGTCTTCCTTTACCACGCTTTCTACTTACGTTTGCACTATTATTATTATTATTATTATTACAAATATATATAATTTGCGAAAAAACAGGTAATTTAATTAAGATATACATTATTTCAATGGATATGGGTTTGTCGCCTTTCATTTGTCGTATCCCCAGTAAACTAGGCTTTCGCCTGTATCTCACTGAGGATATTTAGCATGAAAAAATAAATCGATACTTCTTTCCGATTTTTGATTACACAAAAAACAAAACCCCGTTGCACTTTCTCATCAACCTGACAAACAGTGACACTCAATTACAACTGGAAACATCATGCGAAATCAAACTCTTCACACATCATCACTCCAGAAAGACCAAACTTGTTAATCCCATAATATACCACACACAATCATAAGAATAAAAATTAACACAAAAATATACAGAAACACAAATACAAAACAACTAAAATCAAAACAACAAGAAGAAACCCACACCCAAGAGCCCACACAAATCTTTTCCACACGTCATATATTTGTTTTGTTAGTCTTTCTTCATTCATTCGTTCTAAGTGCCCAAACTAGCTCAATGTGATCTTTATTTTACTCTACACATGTTAACGAAGAATGAGGAGAAATGACAGAGTTTGTTAAGTAAATTGTATTAGAGATAAAAAGAGAAAGGTCAAAATGAAAGGAAAAGTAAATGCGATAAATATCAGAGCAATAAAAGATAAGAGCAAGATAAGAAATTCTGCTTTTCAGGTTGTATTTTCTCACGTATTGGAAGAGTTACGAGGGATATCAAAAAAAAAACTCGCTTAAGCATTAGTTTCCTAAGAAAGTGGTGTCGTTATATAGCGCATGTAACAAAACATTGTCAAAATATGTGGAGTAAAATTTTCAACTGACAGTTGTGGGTTCTCATTTCTGCCGCCTGGTGGCGCGCCAGGCGGATGCGACGCAAACGTAATTTAATTTGGACCTGTGAAAATGACGAAATATTGATTGATTTTGTAAGAAATAGTGAAGCTTTATATCATGTGAAGAGCAAATACTATAGAAAAGCCCAGTTGAAACAAAATATGTGGAATAAAGTTTCCAACTGACAATTGTGGGTTCTCATTTCTGCCGTCTGGCGGCGCGCCAGCATCACGTCTGTAACGTGCGCTATATAACGAACCCGTTTTCTTAGGAAACCGTAGCTTTAATAGATACTGAGTTGCCGCTCAAACCAAATCGAATGTTCGATTTGACTCGCGCGGCAACTCAGTATCCATTAAGCGCGGCTGCCGCGTGAGCCCATGTTCGATGGTTTGCCGCGCGTAATCGATACACGGCTTTAGACTACGGCCGTCAACTCACATAGTACAAGGGCGAGAAGAAAGATATATAACTTTCAATCGACTTGCCTCCGTTGATATACACGGTGTTAACCCTACGTTATATCTGCTTCAATTTCAACCCACCTGTCTTAAACCTGCGTGTCTTCTATTGTCTCAAACCTGCGTATCTTCTACTATATATATAAAAATTAGAAATATACGTTTTTGAATTATCATAACGATACAGTATTAACGATTTAAGTTTCTTTAAAAAATAATATTTGGATTTTACATAATGTCTCGGATCTTTTTTTACTTAAGCAAAAATAATATTAAATAAACATGTTTGATATGATTTTAAAGGAAAAAATGCACACATATTCCTTACTATGTTTATTTTTGTTAGTTTTTATTTTTAAATTAAATTTATTTTAATGTTGAGTACAATTTACATTTATTGATTTTGTTTAAACACTGCGTTACTCTTGTCTGACTATTTGCAAGAAATTGTTGTACGTTAATCTCTTCCAACCAATCAGACAGGAGTTACTCATTAGTGCAAGTTATTAAAAAAAACTCATGAACATAGCTAAAGCATTAAAAAACAAATAAAATAAAACAGGAAACCAAAATGTTTGTAAATTTTTCCAAAGGTTGGTAAATGAAAAGGCAAGGGAGTAGGTGTCATTCCGTGACTGAAGAGGGATGTAATATTTTTTTAAGTCACTGTTTGAAGATAGTCAAAGTCGTACGAAAGCCAGTATTTGGTTATATCGAGTCTGACGGCATGGCTCATTTTAGTTAAATTATTTACCAACTTTTTGTGTTCTAAACTATAAGTTACGAATTTATTATGTCAGATATGGGCAAATACGGCTCCGAGAGCCGTATGCGGCTCGTCGTTGGGTTAAGTGCGGCTCCCAGTGTCTCTTATAAAAATATAGATACATTCTTTCCCCATTATACTTGTATTTTCGCGATTTTCCTTTCTAAATGTTGTAAGGGACAAGATGCGCATGTACTCGTATGAATGCAACTGTCAAAGACGCAAGTATTGGTATATACGTGTGTGCTGTGATTTCAATGTGTAGGGTGTGCGCGCATCTCCTGCCTCTTTATGTGCGCAAACCACGCAAACCGTATTCTGCGCAATTTTTATATATTCTTATATGTGTATTTTTGATACTTTATATAGCAATTAAGATTTGTGTAGAATATGTAATAAATTAGAATTAGTGGATTTAATACTACGTGAGAACGCGACTATGGTGTGGCTCTTTATATATATGAAAATCCAGAATGTGGCTCTCGTTGACCTCATGTATGCCCACCCCTGTATTATGTCATACATGCACATTCCCAAATTCAAACAACTAATATCCCAAATGACGTATTCAGCATGTTTTAAACTTTCAAAAGCTATGATCAGGATTTTTCTGAAGGCTACATTGCAAGTATAACTTCTTAAGGAAATGTATAATATTCTGTTCTGTTTTCCAAACTACAGGTTAAATAAATAAGATGGCGTGTTACACAAGTCGTAAATACAGGAGGTAATAATTTTTCAGGTAGGCTTTGCGCCACTTAAAGTAGAGCGAACGTCTTGCAATTATTTTGTGTGCTTTAGCGTTAAGTGCTCTAACTTGGGCTGATCTGTTATTCGCCAAACATCTAACCTCCCCCTGGCAATAAACAATCCATTATCTTATCTTCGCTTGAACACTGTAATTACAATGTCGCTTTCCTCTGGTAATTTGCTACTTTCAGCTATTCACCATCGTAAGGGGTACGCTGTTTATGTTGATTTGTTCCGATATTAACCCGTTGGCATCCGGAACGATACTAAAATAGAATAACAAAATTTATGAAAGCCAGCTAAAATAGCCATTGCATAAATCTACATGGAATTGGATCTACAGCTGATCGCCAACTTAAAGCTTTAACGTCCAGAATAATGGCCTCCATTTCGAAGGGTCTTGAGTATTTTTTATTCTTTAGGTTTGACAATAAAATATATATTATTGACATTGTAATTTATTTTTAACAAACACTGTTTATTCCACTTTTTTATGACGGTATAACCCTACCGGTTTCAAGGCTTTCACCTCATCTTCAGGGGAGTACAAACAAGACTAAATGCTGTTCGAATTGGCACCGACATAGACACTTCAACGGTTGGAGGCGGGAGGGGTGAGGGGAAGGCTAGGTATAATTTCGGCCAGGAGCGGGGAGATTTTGGGGAAATAACTATTCAACAGATGCTCCGATCGGTATACTGACTTAGAAATTTCTAGGGCCTCTAATCTGTCCAATTTATTTCCGTTGCCGCTAATATGTAAGAATTTGGCATCATCGATAGAAAAAGTATGATTCTCACGGTGACAATGATTAGCCATTTCAGAATAAATTAGAGGATTTGTTAAGGCAGATTGGTGTTCACGAAATCTCTTTTCAAAAGATCTTCCTGTCTTTCCTATATAGAAATTATCACAGTCAGCACATAAAAGTTTATACACACCGCTATTGCTAAGTATTCCATTTTTGCCTTTCCCATTAAATAAGAGTTTCCGGAGATTAAAGTTAGTGTAAAAAGCTGGCTTTATGTGACTTGGAATATTTTTGGTTATTTCATTTGATATATTTTTTATAAATAGGACTTTGCTCCATTTATAGGTATGCTTATAGGTGTCGTTAAATATATAATCTTTTATAAGTTTCTTTTTTGTTTTGTTTTTTAAAAGTGAATCAATGAGGCTTATATAATGTCGGTGCCAATTCGAACAGCATTTAGTCTTGTTTGTACTCCCCTGAAGATGAGGTGAAAGCCTTGAAACCGGTAGGGTTATACCGTCATAAAAAAGTGGAATAAACAGTGTTTGTTAAAAATAAATTACAATGTCTTTAAACCTCCACAACGTTAATGCCTTAACTATAAACAACATATATTATTGATATATATCATTACACCGTTTCTCTCTCGGGATAGTCACATAAGATAAATCGTCAGACTTTCATATTACTACAATCTTTCGCACCTTCTTCGTCGATATACTTTCCCATATAACCTCTACAAATTGTCTCAATTTTTTCACTTCCATCTTTAAGAATATCATTCACTTGATCCGACTATATTTTCCTTCGTCTTCCTCTAGCACGTCTTTCACTCACATTTGGACTGTATATTTCATATTGTGTCGTTTATAGAAAAATATGTCGTCATCAATAGGAAACAAGTTTTTAGAGTGACATATTTTTACTTAACACTTAATAAATTATTGACGTTACTTTCATATTATCCCAGAAATATACATGTAAGATGCCAATGGGTTGACAATTCAAAGGGTTAGACCGTGCGTGTATCCAATTGGTCCCATAAAATCGTTGTTTATTTAGTCAGGCTCTTTTTTGCATACTTTTTATGTAACAACTTTTTTATCGTTTGTCATTATCCTTAGACATAAAAATAAATTTACTTTTTAATGGAATTTTCATATCTGCGGGAAATAACGTTGAATATTCGTTTCAATATTCACGCTAACTGATTTGTCATATTTTTTGTTACTTGAAATATTATGTAATAACATATAATGTTCGTTTTTACCGTTTTAATCGATTTAAAAAAAGTTTCAAAAACATTATTTTTGTTATATTGTTATCCGTGATTTCAAATTATTCTTTATTACTTATTTCTTATTTCCTATATCATGAAATAATTACGTTCAATTTAATTATTACTAGTTGCAACCTGTGAAATATTCAGGGAAGTGAAACAAATTCTACATTTATGAAAATATATATTCATAAATATAGAATTTGTTTATATACTCGTATATCATTTATCCATCGTCTCCTCTTACACGGGTTCAAAAATTGTTAGCTAGGTATTTCAAATTCGTTCAGTATCACTGACCCACCGGGATTCAAATTTCGAATTACTTTCGGAGAGAATCCAAGTATTCCTCTCGCTCTATTGTATTCAAAATTTAATTCTCGTATTCTTTCTTTGACGACAACCGTCGTACGGGTTTTGGCCTATTTTTTTATTATTATTATTGACCCATGTTTCTTATTTTCCACTGTCTATGAGATATATCGAGATGTCCAGAAAGTAATTTACTATTTTTAGGTCAAATTTAAACGCATGTTGTTTATATAATATATAGATGTGTCTTACTCTTGACGGTGGTGTTCGATATTTTCAGTATCTCAACAATCTTTTGTGTCATAGAAGGCTGGTTATTCTCGAGCAAAGCCTTAATTTGGTCGTCATCAGTGTTAATCGGCCTTCCAAAGCGGACACCATCGAGTGTAGTACCACCGAAATTACACTATTCACCAAGTACCGAAAAAACAACTTATTTTGTTCCATTTTATCATATCACCGTTACGGATTTTACTAAAACCACAATTGACACACTCGATTGCTTACTGCATCATTGTCATTCACTGTAAACATTTTTTTTTTGCATTGCATTTTTTCCCTTGCGGGATTAAATCTTTTATTTTACTTATTTCGTCCAAGCTATTGAGTAAAAAAAATGCCAAAAAGAGTCGCTTAACTATTTATTATCTTTCATAATAATATACATTCAGCAGGCTAGAATAATTTCACACCCTCTTTTCTGAGGTTTTCATCAGTCGACAAGTAAATTATTTTGTCTTATTAAAGTTTTGACAATAGTCAATTTCATGATGTTGAATACTTCAACTCAATCCAATAAATTTGGTTTGTATAGAACTGTTTAGTAGATCACCTTGAAATCGTAAATTCCTTAATTTTTTTTTAATCATTTATTGTTTTAAAACAATAAGTAATACATATTTTTTTATTTTAATTTAATAAGTACAACCTTTGCATATTAAATATTTTGATGGCGTTTGTTTTAAAAATTAAAATCGCAAATAAAATATTTTTGGACAAAAATATATCTCGTGAAATTTAGAAATTACCAAACTTTCACGATATCATATTTTTCAATAATGTCGGAATTATATCGCTCGAGGGCATAATATGTTTTTTTTTTTTTTTCATTTCAAAAATGATTTTGCCAATGAACTCTGATTCAATTTTTTTTCTTTGTTTTCGCCAGACCCAAACAAAATCTTCTTAAATTATTAAAAATTCTTCTTTAACCGAAAAGTTTATTTTGAAATACTTCCATTATTTCTAAAGATCTCTTCGGATTGTTGCAAAACTTTGCTTTTGTTTTCGACACAATAAAACCAGACGAAAAATATGAAGTTGAACTCTTTGCGAATTTTATAAGTATGCCAAAAAGGCTTTCAATAACTTGTGAGGGAGGCAAAAATACGTTGTCCTTAAATCCTATTAAATTTTCACTTGGTGAATAGAAAGAAAAAAAACGTTACTTAAAATTTAAATATAATATTTTTGCACTTCACTGTTTTCAACGCGATTCGTTGGCATATTAAAAAACATAATAGAAATGACTTGAAACCAATCAATTACATTTTGATATAATTTAATAAACCGTTATATTTCACTTGGACTACTCACATTTGAAAATAATTGTACGAAAAAGCGCTAAATTCATAACATTTACATTGTTTCATTTTATTTGATAAACTGTTTATTTTAAATAATTAAAATATATCTTGTTTCACCCCTTTTCGTACTTTAATAACGATATTATTTTTTATATTTTATAAACAAAAATATTCTCATTCGTGTTTGGTTTCAAACGTGTGGAAACATTATTTGATACATCACACGTGTTACAGAAATATATTTTTGGTTTGAAAAATTAATTCATTGATCGACAAACAAATTTCTTTTTTTAATAATAGAGAAAATATAGAACCGAATGTTTTCGTAAAAAGGCCTAGCAGTTAATGAAGCATTCATTGCCTTGCAATGCTATATTTTATTTTCTTATTCTAGATTTAGGCATTCTAGTTTGTCTCCGAATCCCTAGTTTACCTCCTCTACTATATCTTTCGAGATTAGTGCCCCTAGATCTAGATAGACAAACTTCTTAACTTCTTCAATGCCTTTAAGGTAAGTACTTCCTGTCAACTATTGTAGTTGAATCGATCTAGTCAACAATTAGTTATTCGGTCATGCTTTTGTTTATTTCAAGATCGTATTGCAGTCTTTCTAATACCTAGTTTACCTCCTCTATCTTTCGAGATTAGTGCCCCTAGATCTAGATAGACAAACTTCGTGACTTCTTCAATGCCTTTAAGGTAAGTACTTCCTGTCAACTATTGTAGTTGAATCGATCTAGTCAACAATTAGTTATTCGGTCATGCTTTTGTTTATTTCAAGATCGTATTGCAGTCTTTCTAATCCCTAGTTTACCTCCTCTATCTTTCGAGATTAGTGCCCCTAGATCTAGATAGACAAACTTCGTGACTTCTTCAATGCCTTTAAGGTAAGTACTTCCTGTCAACTATTGTAGTTGAATCGATCTAGTCAACAATTAGTTATTCGGTCATGCTTTTGTTTATTTCAAGATCGTATTGCAGTCTTTCTAATCCCTAGTTTACCTCCTCTATCTTTCGTGATTAGTGCCCCTAGATCTAGATAGACAAACTTCGTGACTTCTTCAATGCCTTTAAGGTAAGTACTTCCTGTCAACTATTGTAGTTGAATCGATCTAGTCAACAATTAGTTATTCGGTCATGCTTTTGTTTATTTCAAGATCGTATTGCAGTCTTTCTAATCCCTAGTTTACCTCCTCTATCTTTCGAGATTAGTGCCCCTAGATCTAGATAGACAAACTTCGTGATTTCTTCAATGCCTTTAAGGTAAGTACTTCCTGTCAACTATTGTAGTTGAATCGATCTAGTCAACAATTAGTTATTCGGTCATGCTTTTGTTTATTTCAAGATCGTATTGCAGTCTTTCTAATCCCTAGTTTACCTCCTCTATCTTTCGTGATTAGTGCCCCTAGATCTAGATAGACAAACTTCGTGACTTCTTCAATGCCTTTAAGGTAAGTACTTCCTGTCAACTATTGTAGTTGAATCGATCTAGTCAACAATTAGTTATTCGGTCATGCTTTTGTTTATTTCAAGATCGTATTGCAGTCTTTCTAATCCCTAGTTTACCTCCTCTATCTTTCGAGATTAGTGCCCCTAGATCTAGATAGACAAACTTCGTGATTTCTTCAATGCCTTTAAGGTAAGTACTTCCTGTCAACTATTGTAGTTGAATCGATCTAGTCAACAATTAGTTATTCGGTCATGCTTTTGTTTATTTCAAGATCGTATTGCAGTCTTTCTAATCCCTAGTTTACCTCCTCTATCTTTCGTGATTAGTGCCCCTAGATCTAGATAGACAAACTTCGTGACTTCTTCAATGCCTTTAAGGTAAGTACTTCCTGTCAACTATTGTAGTTGAATCGATCTAGTCAACAATTAGTTATTCGGTCATGCTTTTGTTTATTTCAAGATCGTATTGCAGTCTTTCTAATCCCTAGTTTACCTCCTCTATCTTTCGTGATTAGTGCCCCTAGATCTAGATAGACAAACTTCGTGACTTCTTCAATGCCTTTAAGGTAAGTACTTCCTGTTAACTAGTTGAATCGACCTAGTCAACAATTAGTTATTGCAGTCTTTCTACCTGTATTCCATTTATAACATAAATTCTACCATTTTATCCTCGTTATTGGCAATAAAAGTTATATAATTTGCAAGTCGTACGTTAGATAGTTTACATCATGCAATCATTAATCCAATCTGCCATCAATCTAGTTCTTGCATTATGATATATTCTCCATTGAAAATTAAAAATATCTGGAACATTTACGGACTCGAAATGATTTAGAAAATGTGACAAAATAGTTTATAAAAATGGACTTTTTAAGATGTATTTCACCAGGTCAAATAAACTTAAAGTCAACTTGCTTCTTTTACTTGTCTCTTTTGCTCTATTTTCTTCGAACGATATAAGTTCTAAGTTGACTTACTGTTGGCCTTGTTCCAATATATTAGCATCCACTTAAATTACTGCAGTATTTGCAGATTTATTTCTAATTAATTTGGTATTTTCTATGTTAATTTTAAATCCTACTGTTTGTTTCTTATTGACTAATTTTTGAAATTGATTTTAAAGTTCTATTGAAATATTAGATATATCGTATCTAAATTTAAGAATTGAGCTGATGCTCTTGTTAATGGCATTGGAGTATTTCACTCTCCTTTATTTATTTGATAGTTTAAGCGAGTTGAGAAGCGCTGTTGAGGTGGTAAAGAAACAGTGTTATACTAAATTATCTAAGAAAAAAAAAGGATTTTCATCACCATTATTTTGGTACAAGTTTATCTGCAGTTTTTATATTTTTTTCTAAACGTGTGCAAATGCATGAAAGTACCCCACTCAAATAGTCACAACCATCACCTTCTTGTTTTTACACTCAACTTCGTTTGGTTTTTTTTTTGTAATGTTTTAATAATAGTAGATTCGATTCCCTAAAATATAGTAAATAAGAAAACATTTTTAAGAGCGCCATTGATGAGAGTTTGCTTTCGAAACTATGCGATATAAATTGTAATTTTATTGTTATTCTACCATTTTCGTTATTTACAATACAATCACGCGAGTTTCACTAACCAGAAAGGTGTTTCACCAACCAAGCCTTAACTAAAAACCAAAATGGAAAACTTTTTGAAATCTGATCACTAATGATAAACTCTCGACTCCCGAATTGGAAGGCAAGCGTCTTATCAACTGCCCATGGTCAGTGCTCGTTTTTATATCATATAAACATATTATGTAATATTTTTTATCATAGATCTTATGATTGACTATTGTAGATTATTTGAGTGAATACTTTTTATCTTTTTCAAAACAAATAGTTGTGTCCGTTTATTTTTAAATTAAAAAATGAGCACCAAAAATAAAACAAGTTGCTTGTGACCATGCGTAGCTCGATGACGCGCGAGCAAACCAGCAGATATTGTCGAACGTTGATTTTTGTTGTTTTCACTCAAAACATGTGGAACCCAAACGCCGAACTTCTGATCTTTTCCCATTGATTTAAGATGGCGGTATACAGTCATGTGACTACAATTCATCTGCTCAGCCAATTCGACGGTGGTTTGAAGGGGATCTTCATGAATAATATGGTTTAAGCGGTCCTCATCGAAGTCCACTAGTCGTCCGGAACGCTCCATGTCTTTCAGGTCAAAATTACCGTCTTTGAAAAGCAAAAACCATCGACGAGCTGTCCTTTCATTCATAGCATCTTCACCGTACCTTCGCAAAAGTCGCGAGCAGCTTTGGCAGCTTTATTCTCTCGATTGAACGCCAACAGATGGAGGTGTCGAAAATGCTCACTTTTATCTACTTGACATTCCATTTTGAAGGATTGTAATCAAATAAAATAATATATGTAACGTAAAAGCAAACACAATATCTTGTAGAGCAGAAAATTTTCTTTCGAATGACATATAGCATTTACCATTTTGTTTTACTTTAGGTGCTCATTTTTAAATCGGAAAAAAACGGACACAACTTATGTTAACACCCAATATTTGTGACATCTTAATATGTAAACCGGACTTTTATTTTCAGTCAAAATAGTTATAAAGTATATTTCCATATATTTGCGCTTTCAATACTCTAGACTTTAGTTGTGAAATGAAGGTAAAAATTCTTAGATTCTTCCTTCTGCAACATTTTCCTCTATGAAAGACATAATAAGATTTGTCACTTTCAATATTCCTGCCACAAAAGAGATTTCCTTGTTATATGTCCTGGAAAAAGAAGGAATCTAAAATATCCCCCACAAGCTCGTAAAACAGGATTATTTTTATATACTTAATATCAAATTTGCAACATTTTCACGTTGAAAAGTTCGGTTTTACCAGATAACCATAAATATACATGTTTTTCTTAGTTCAGCGTGGGTCTTTTGTTTTGATTTCATGCACAAAAAAGGACAATTTATACAGCGCCATTTAGAGACCAAATCATCCTCAAGGGTGCTTTTACTCGGGACTCGAATCCACTATTATCGACAGATTAAAAATATTATAAAATAAATATTTAGTGTTAGAGTGTAAAAATTGGAAGGTGCTGGCTGCGGTCATTAGGTAAGACACTTCCCTGCATGTGCATGTGTTTAGAAAAATATAATTGGTAAAAAAAGTGCAGAAAACATACCAAGATACCGTAATAATAGCACATTCGGCTTTAGGTGTAGTATACTGTATGTGTGTAGTGTTCATAAACCATAGTAAATTTTGATAAGACCTCCTAAAAAGGTTTATTCTCAAATACTATCTAAAGCTGTACACGTCACTAATATCTCGCACTACGATATTAAGGCTACTACTTATGGTCTGCCGACCGTTCCACGCCACTTTTTAAGTTTATTTATTACAACCATCTAGAAGGTCGATAAATGGTGAAAAACAGACTAAAACCCTTTTTTAGTATCATCGGGAATCGTACCCGAAACTTATGGGTGGAAGATAAGTGTCCTTATCAACTAGGCCACTGAGGTCGTTTTAATGTAGGGTGGAAGATAAGTGTCTTATCAACTAGGCCACTTAGGTCGTTTTAGTGCAGGGTGGAAGATAAGTGTCTTATCAACTAGGCCACTTAGGTCGTTTTAGTGTAGGGTGTAAGATAAGTGTCTTATCATCTAGGCCACTGAGGTCGTTTTAGTGTAGGGTGAAAGATAAATGTCTTATTAACTAGGCCACTGAGGTCGTTTTAGTGTAGGGTGGAAGATAAATGGCTTATCAACTAGGCCACTGAGGTCGTTTTAGTGTATGAATCGTAAACGATTGATTTCTAAATTTTAAAGTTGCTTTGTTATTTTGCTCTTCTTCATTATAGATTTCAATAATTGCTTTATTCGAATTGTCTTTATTGTTTTTGAAGAATTACGAAATTGGCTTAGTAATTAAAGCAATAACAATCAGAGTAACATATGTTTGCTGCAGCTAAATGGACGCCGTATTGTGGATTGTATTGCATCTCTCGCAACATCACATGAAACGATCCAATAATCCTGCTACAATATGTGCATTTCCATTTAATTTGTCATTCTCTCTCTGTCTCCATGTGTACGTATTTGCCATGATTGATACATTTCATACAATTACTATATTCTGATATTTTGTTGACTTTATTTTTCAATAGGCCACCCTTACTAGGATGGTTTGCGCTACCACATCATGGTCAAAAATTACATTTTAATGCGCAATATAAAAAATGCGAATAAAAAAAACAATTAGACGATTTAAAATTACAACTGATTAAACTTGAAAATTTTTACAATCAATCTATAAGTGGGAAAAATTCTTCGAAGAAAGAAGAAACTCAACAATTATTGAAAGCGACAAAGATATGACATAAAGTTAAGCAAATCTGTCACGGTTTGTAAACTTTATTTTAACTAAAAAAATTATTAAAGACACTTATTTGTACTAGAAATATTTATTTTATTTTATCCATTAAATAACAACAAAAATCAAGTGTTATAAATTCTTCATTCGCTTTACATTTCGAGGACCTAAATCCTCATTCTCAGGTGAACATCACGCCGTCTCCCTTGCGGGATAAGCAGAGAGAACAAATCTCCAAACTCTTCAATCTAAGCACACGACATTCGCCTCCTACACGTTCATACATATCCGCATACACGATCTTTTACTATTCATACTTTTCACTTACCCTTCTTTCAAAATCTTGTTCATTTGGTCCAGCCCTGTTTTTCACGTTCTGCTCTTTCCACGCACACCTTGCACTTTTTACTTGTATATTCGCTTAGTCATTCTTTTATCATACATTTTCTCTCATGTTCAAACCATATTAAAGCTCCTTTCTTCATCTTAACACTTGCATTACTGTGCTAAACAATTCCGCCAGCCACTGTGCTGGACGCTCAGCATCCAGTGAAAAATGTATGTTTTAAATTAAAATTATGCAAAATCTGCTATGTTATTTTTTGTAATTGGCTATAAAAATATTTTATTATGTAAGTCCTGGTCACTCACAATCCATCATAGGGTGGGGTGGCAAGTGTTAAAAAATAATCCATTTATCCATGCATTAATTTCTGGTGTCTTCAGTTTTTCAAATCACCGTATGTAACATATCTCTTTAGTTACCAGTAAATACATTATAATTGTTTTTTTATATAATATTAAAAAATACATAATTCTTTTTAATGTTTTTGTTATTATAGCACGTTTTTTCACAAATTAAGTATTCTTTATTATTCATGGAACTCGATAAAGAAAGCTTTTCTTGAAAAAATTCCTTTGATGAGATAAATATTATTGTGTTTTACATTTATGAAATGAGAATTCGATAACGAGTTTCTGACTTATATTATTATATTTAATTAATTTTGGATTATCGGGACGTCTGAACAAATTACAGTGTCTTCAAAATGTTTGTTAAAATTTATTTATAACCTGAGAAAGTACGATCACATCACTTCATTCCAGAAGGAACTGAATTGGTTGAAAGTGAGAAATAGGCGCTAAATTCACATACTACATATCTCTATTGTATAAAGTCCTTAAATCTTATATCGCCGAAAATTTTCAACGTCTTTCCGATTATGGACTTGCGCTACGCTCAAACAAAGATTATTTATTGGCCTTCCCAGTTCACTGATATTATTCTCTTACGTCGTCTTTTACTGTCCATGCAATGAGACTCTGAAACCAGTTACAAACCAATGTTAGACTCGTTTCGTTCTTGGTATGCTTTAACACTTGCCACCCTATGATGGATTGTGAGTGACCAGGACTTACATAATAAAATAATTTTATAGCCAAATACCAAAAATAAACTAGCAGATTTTGCATAATTTTAATTTAAAACATACATTTTTCACTGGATGCTGAGCGTCGAGCACAGTGGCTGGCGGAATTGTTTAGCACAGTAAGGCAAGTGTTAAGAAGCGACTGTAAAGCCCCCGTTAATTTCTAGTCAGTAATATAACGTGTTTCATTCTTGATTTTTCTTTTCTCTCCACCATCCCTTCCTTTTCCTTTGATATGTCACTTTTACTTTTATTACGAGTATGTATAGTATATTATTCGTAAATTTCATAAAGATGATTTTTTTTTATAACCATGTACATTCCTTTATCAACTTTTGTCTGGTTGGTTTAGCTTTACAATGAAGGGTTAAATTAACAAATAATTTAGATCTAGGTTAGTCGCAAGCATTGTATTGTATCGCACTTCAGTTGTATACAGTATAACCCGGCGAGCTTATTGCCATGTAATTAAGATGCTGCCAGAAAGATAATGAGAGACTTGTGACCAAATTTAACAGGAATAAATTGTTTTGTGTCACCATCAGCGATCGAATCCGAAACCCGTGTTTTGGAACGCAAGCATTCTCTACGAACTAGACTACGGAAGCAGTTGCAGTAATCTGGTTAAGTTTTGTATCTATAAATTATTTTGGATTTTTTATTCAATTATATCATTATTGTCATTTGTCATCATTGAACATTTAATATAATTAACTAATGAATCCCTTTTTTTTTGCTAATAAGGCGAACCCTACTCGTTTGAAAAAAGCCTCTAGCTAGAAAGTAGAAACGAGTGTCCTAGAGGCTCAGTGGAATAATATCGATATATTTAGTTTTATATTTCATATGGAGCTTCACGAACAATGGAAGATTATCCATGACGAGATGTATGAATGTGAAGGAGACATAAATTGTGTACTTGGATAGAATATTATGGTAATATATTTTGTCAACCTACCCTGCTGGAGACGCAGCGTTATCAAACGTATGAATAAAATGTGTATTTTTTCACTTATAATTTAGTACTTAAATTATTGTATTTTTACCGTTACTGTATTATTTATTTTCTTACTTTTGTTTGTGTTGTGCTAATATAAATAAAATTAGTGTAACAATGCATTTTCTCTCGAAATAAGCCAATTTCCACCGTTTTATTCTGTAAATCCAGCAATTCCATGGCGATTGGGAAAATCCAATTCAATCTTCTCTCCCGTCCCGTTGCTTTCTCGGTCTTCATAAATAAATGTTCCAAAGGTTACAATGGCCATTAGACCTCTTTTAAAATGTGCAATATTTAGATAGTATTGTTTCATACAAGTTCTCTTAGAAAGCGTTTTTGTTTGTTTGAACCATAATCCGACGCCACGGCGTGACTCTCGTTGATATTTTTTTTCTTTCTTCATTTTCGTTAACTTTGTTTCTCTCAAACTTTTCGAGGTCTCTGTAAATCTGTTGAAATTTCGATGTGCGTTTTTGTTTGTTTTGTTTATTGCGGTGAATTGATTATACGGTTGCATATTGTTATTAATTGCTTAGATTATTTTATTCTTTCTTTTTGTATGTAGGTCTTTTGATTACTTGAGCTTTGACCTGTCTTAAGTTTTTATTATATGTGTGGTAGGTAATATGCATGTGCTTACCGATTTTACTAATTTTATTTGTATATGATTCATGTAGAAGTTTCTATTTTTTTTGTGAAAGATTGTATTTATGTTCATGCGCACTCAAAATTCTAATTAAAGTATAATAACTCTTGTTACCTTTTTCAATGGTCTACAGGCTACGACTACACGCTATATTTCCTCTCGGTCACTGGCCGTTTACATGGCACTTTCCAGGCTTCCTCCAGTAAATACCTTAACGCGATCACTCCATCTCCCTGTTCTGTCTTTCTTCCTGGCACATTTCCGATGACCATCGATTTCTTCTGGTTATCTGGCTTCGCATCTGGAAATGTGCCCAGGATACGCTGGAAGCATATTGAAGACAGTCACGTCACATTTACCTTCTGGAATACGGAGACATTTGTTCGTCTGGCGGTCCACGGGATCTCAGCATCAATATATGTGTATATCAGCATGTAAAATTCTAGGATTTATGGTAATTTATGTAATTTAGGGGTAGCATTGTTGTAATATATCTAGCCAATACACTTTGAAAGCTTGCATAATAATATAGAACACATGAGGAATGAAAAATTTCGTAATCGTAGAATGAGTGCAAAAGAAATACTGCGAGACCTTTATTCTAAGGAGTGTAACTATTTTCTATTGTCTACAATTTTCCATCTACATGCATATCATCTCCGCTCTGCTTTCTCTACAACCAACAATGACTTTCACGCATGCCATATAAATGCTCAAAGCATACCCGCCCATTATTCTGAGTTGCTCACCTCATTTCATGACCAGCCTGTCCATGCCCTGCTAGTTAGCGAATCCTGAATGAAACCATCACTATCAAACTCACTTTTTTCTCTTCCAGGATTTCATCTAGTTTGGCGAGACAGGGTGGGGAGAATGGGAGGAGGAGTCTGCATATATTTGAGGATTAATATAAATTTTTCTATCATCTGTCAATCGCAAGCTCCCTACTCTGGAGGCCCAGAATATTTATTTATATCCCTTCATTACAACTTCATTAAATATCTCATCGGAGTGATATACTGTCCTAATAATTATTATTTTGACGAGTTTGAAAAACTTCTTGAAGATCATACCCCTAATTTCAATACCACTCTCATAATGGGAAATTTCAATACGTGCCTTAAAAAAACGACAACCGATCTGATAAACTTCTGAGAATCATACAGTCAATGAACCTCTCAATAATGCCCCTAAACTGTACACATGGAACAAGAAATTCCCAAAGCCTTCTAGATTTAATTGTTACCTCAAATCCCTCTGGAGTTCGCACTCATGGACAAATTGATGCTCCAGGCTTCTCGCATCATGATCTGATATATATCTCACTGATCAACCGCGCTCCGAAACTCTCAAAAGAGAGAAAATTCCTGAGAAGCTTTGGACGCGTCAATAGGGACGCCTCATTTTTCGATGCAAGTGAAGTTGACTGGGCGGTCATAGAACGACTGGATACTATAGATCAGCGTTTCCCAACGTTTTTTGTGCTATGCCCTACCTAAGCCTTTCTAAAATTCTTATGCCCCCCCTACATAACGGTGACGCGACAAAGCGATCAAAATACGACTAAACTCTGAACGAGTCAATTATCGAATTGCCCCCCTTTAAAATCAAATTTCCCCTATGTGGGGCGGGGGGCCCACGTTGGGAAACACTGCTATAGATAGTAAAGTTAATCTATTTAACACGTTTTTGCTAAAACTCTGCGACAAACACGCTCCACTTAAACTTACTTACTTAAAGCGTGGACCTGCCCCGTGGCTGACTGACTACATTAAAAAAAACATGGCAAGACGTGACAAAGCGAAAAAACTTCAAGTCTTATCCCAATGATCAACTATGGGAGATTTTTCAACAACTTTGCAATAATTGTACACAGTTATGTCGGAATGCGAAAAGAAAACACTATTTTGACACCCTTCAAAACTGTCAGCCTGCAAAAAGGTGGAAAATCCTGAACTCGATGGGTGTCAAATCCTCGGACACCTCAGGTAACTTCACTCAATGCCAATGCCTCGACCCAATGTTCCTGAGCTCCATTTTTTTGAGGTTGATGTAGGTGAGGTTCGTCGTATTCTTTTGACTATATCCTCAAAAGCGATGGGTGACGACAATATTTCGATTGTATTCATCTCCTTCATTATCGATGCTATTCTTCCTATCATAACACATATTATACATTTTTTCTTTGTCTACTAGCAGCTTTCCTAGTGTATGGAAGAAGGCTCTAATCATTCCGATTCCGAAAATTGGCTCACCCACGTCATATAAAGATTTTAGGCCCATATCTATTCTGCCCACATTATCTAAAGTTATTGAAAAAAATGTTCATAGACAAATTGACTCCCACCGTAATCAATTTGAATTGTTTAATCCGTTGCAGTCAGAATTTCGTCCGGGATATAGTACCACTACCGCACTGATCAAGATTACGGATGATGTGAGACGTGGAATGAGCTTTAAGCAGCTGACATTGCTATGTCTATTGGATTTTAGCAATGCATTCAATACTGTAGACTTTGATCTGCTTATGGCTCGAATGCGTTCATTACGATTCTCTGAATTGGTCATTGTCTGGTTTTCGAGCTATTTAAAGGGAAGACAACAATCCTGTAAATACCAGGAGCGTATATCTGAATGGTCTGATCTCTCTGCAGGCATTCCCCAAGGTGGAATTCTCTCTCCACTCCTTTTTTCTATATTCATCAACCCAATAACATCGTCTCTTAAATGTTCTTATCATCTGTATGCGGATGATCTGCAGATATATATTAATTTTGATCTAAATTTCTTTCACGCGGCTTTGAACAATTTAAATGCGGACCTTCAATCGATCTCGGAGTGGACTGGGGAGCATGGCTTACTCATAAATCCTAAGAAGTCTCAAGCGATTCTCATTGGCAGCCCTCAGCTTTTCGGTGAATTCAACACTGACTTACTTCCTCCAATATTACTTGATGGCTCTATCATACCATTACATAAAACTGTTAAAAACCTAGGAGTGTTAATAGATAACTCTCTCTCATGGCGAGATCAAATAAATGAGGTAAGCCGAAGGATCTTCTTCAGCCTTCATTTCCTTAAAGTGTTGCAAAGATTCCTTCCAACTAAAACCAATAGATATATTAATAAATGATATAATTATATAAAAAAGGAGCAACACAGATTTTATTAGATATATCGAATAAACATACTCCAATTTAATATGTGTGAATATATCAAAATTAAATGCTTATTTCACACTTTGAGTCCGTCTGCTTTTTTTCATTTAAAGGCTGTCGTCTTCTCCCCGCGCTGTGTTTCCATTATATCGTAAGGTTCTTACATACATCACAGAGAGGTGTGCCTCAACCCCGAGCTCTTCAATAATCCATTATATCGTAAGGTTCTTACATACATCACAGAGAGATGTGCCTCAACCCCGAGCTATTCAATAATCCATTATATCGTAAGGTTCTTACATACATCACAAAGAGATGTACCTCAACCCCGAGTTGTTCAATAATCTATGATATCGTAAGATTCTTACATATATCACTGAGAGGTGTACCTCAACCCCAAGTTCTTCAATAATCCATTATATTGTAAGGTTCTTACATACATCACAGAGAGGTGTTCTTCAACCCCGAGCTCTTCAATAATCGATCAAGTGATTCTTCACACAGTCCCTGTATCAAGTATTGTTTTTTTTTTATTTTGAGTTGCTGATTATTATAATTAATTAATTGCTGCTCAAAAATAAAATGTACAAACTGATAAGTGGCCCTGCATGAATGCAATATGTGGCATGCTTTTTGTGCGTGATGCTCAGTGCTCGCATGTGTTCATGTTAGTCTAAAAACTGTGATGTAGCACTCATGAATAAATTAATTATTAACACGTTTTTTTTTATATCTGATACTCACTGGATAAAAAACCGCTTTACTTTTTTTTTTAAAGATATATTTATTCATTTAGCACTCTTTTACTCGTAGAAATACATCAGGCGGGATTATTGCTTTTTAATATCCGTGTATATAAGATTCTTATATCCGTGGAAGTGTTGAAAATAATATATTATTTTTAATTTGGGAAACTTATTTTCTCCCAGTAAATTGTTAAAACGCTTATACTATATAATGATGGAGCAGTTCATCAAAATTTGACATTTTTGTATAACGTATTGTTTCCAGAATTCTGTCTGCATAAAGGATATTTGTACTTGTTTTTTTTTCATAATTTTATTGTCGACTTCCGTGACCTAGTTGGTAAGACACTTGACTTCCTCGCGTGAGTTTCGTATTTAATTCACAATGGTACAAAAAAAAAACAAATCCAAGTCTGGTAAAGAGCTTGATGAATGGAACCGAATATAATGTTACATCCCGACGATACTCTTCAATATGTTAATACCGCCAATTCGAATGTGTTGAAGGTTACCATGTGAATTGGCAAATAAAATGATTTCATTTGATTTTCTAGAAACAGATTATCCTTGTGTTACATAACCGTGACATTTTACTTAGTGAAATTGCGCAACGATCACAGGAAAATGTTGATTAAATATTTAATACCAGGTTCCCCCCTTTGATAGGCCATCGACAGATCGTCAGCTGAGCATGTTTATGTTACTTGTTAGTAGATTTACACATACTCGTATATGTGGTTTATTATACGCCATACTTGCGAAACTCATCTTCATAGTCCTATTTTTTTAATTACTTAAACTGTGGCTCATTATGTTAGTCTTCTATAAAGATCAGTGTAGGAAGACTCCTTCTAGTATTTCCCATTCTTCTAATGTGTAATTGTATAAAAAATCTAATTTTAACAGAAAAGTCGCAGTTGTCTCCTTCCTATTCTCTCACTTAGCTTATTATATCATATACTTTGTAATATTTTAAATATTTCAATAAAAGTTGGTTCGATTCCTAATTTAGAGCGCCCTTTAGTCTCCTAAATTCGTATTACACTTTCATGAAACAGTACAACTTGGCTGGTTTATTGCAATGTGGCAAAATCCTTAAGAATGAACCCCTAAGTACCACCAGACCCTTTAAAATAAATTGAAGTCAAACAGGAATCGAACCTGTTAACCCTGAGCTGGAAGACAGGCGTCTTACCAACTAGTCTACTATTTAAATGGTGCTTTATAAAAAGTGCTTTAATTATATTATTATAAAGTGGTCGAAGCATTCTAAATTTATAAAAATAGCACTCAATAAATCTTTGTTTGAAATTAACTTTGAAAATTTGTTTAATAAATGTTATTAATAAATAAACGGTGGAATTTTTAAATATTTCCTCTGGTTTAGGATCTTTTCATGTCTTAATTATGCAATTTTTCAATTTGATTTATTTTTCCATTCAAATTAATTTCCACGCTTGTTTTACTTCGCATTGTAATTTCCTAAATGTTGATTAAGTTATTTCGTAAATGAGTTTTTGACATTGAAAGTAAAATATTGTATTAATTTTGTTCTTGCTCATTTAAATTGTTTTTCTCCGAAAGTCGATATTGTTCTCGCTAAATTATTATTCGTCCAATTTTGAGCTATTTCCAAACAAATTTTTAATTAAAATCGTTTTGTCGAAAGACTTATTATTCTGTCGACAATTTAATAAACGAATATCTTGTTTTGATGTCGCTAAGTATTGTTTAAACGGAATCTTATACGGAAAAAAATTTATGACTTCTATTTTTCACTTTTCATACATTTATTCTTATAATGACCCTCAAAATATCCGATCTGGTGATGGACATATTAAAGAGCCTGAGACAGTACACCGACCTCCGTTATCTAGGTGTTAAGACGCTTGTCTCCCAATCTTGGAGGCTGCAGTTTTGATTCCCGTTGGACCCCAGATTTTTTTAAAAACAATTCTAGTCTGGTTTTCACTTTAACATATTTCTGGTTGATTGGAAGATATTGCCACATGAAAATAAAGCCCGCTAGATTGTACTGTACACAATTGAAAAGTAATACAATACTCTCATCAGCCCGAATAATCTAAGGTTCGGGTAAGATTTATAGGGAAATTTTGTTGGTTATTAGAAGTACTTTGTTTATAATAGAAAAAAAGCCGAATGGCGAGTATGCATTAAAGGAATTTGAATATTGAAAAATACCATGTTATTGAGAATTGATGATTTTGTGCAAAAGAAGTATATCAACTTTATGAAAAAAATCTAAGGGATGAATGAATAGAAAAATACATATTTTATTTGCTGAAAGCCTTTTGCTTATAAACCTGGACATATTCATCCTTTAGCGTTTATTAATATCAACCATCGTCTTCTTATATTATTTTATAAAAGTCGATCTCCTTTGATGTTGGCCAGGAAGTTTCCTTTTATATAATTATCCACCAAGAAATACCTTACATTTCTCCAGATAAAGTTTTTTTAACAATCCAAGGTAAGAAGATCATTTCTACGCTGGTTTTGACAAGCTCTCCGTACTCTCGCCCTCCTTTCTCTCAGCGGTCGTCCTTCCCTTTGAATTTTAAATACGCTGAATAATAAACGGAGTACGATAAGACTGTTATCGAATTAAGAGGGATGTTTTGGGTCCTTTGACAGGGATTAATATTTTATCTCATTTCATAGAGCTTTTTTTTTTCATTCTTGCGTTTACTTATAATAATACGGTACTGAAAATATTTCGAAAATAAAATGTAGGTCTTAAAAATTTTACCCGTTTTAACGAAAAATTACCCGTTTTTATTTATGTGCGATTCGGCTCTTGTCTCCCTGGTAAAATTATTAACTTGGTATCACAACGTATTTTTCAGTTATTACTTTACAAACATTATTTTTCAGTTATTTCTTTTAATATATATTAAAAACATTATTTTTCAGTTATTACTTTACAAACATTATTTTTCAGTTATTACTTTACAAACATTGTTTTTCAGTTATTACTTTACAACATTATTTTTCGTTTGAATCATACGTAAATACATACGAGTACCATCACGCCATTTACCTGCTGGGGTAGGTGAAGAAGGCAGAGTCTCAGACTTTTGGATTCTCGACACACATATTTCACCTCTTCCACATTCACACAGTTCCTACAATTTATCTTACATCATACTTTTCCTACTTTTAAAGTAGTATTCACTTGATTCAACCACTCTACCACGACTTCCACTTACATTTACACTGTATATTTATTTTGTTAGTCTTTTGTTCAATCGCCCCATGTATTATTCGTGTGTTCTAAGTTTTTGTATTTCTACAGCATTTATTTTACTCTTTTCAGTATTTGTTCACGTCTATGTTTGACTCCTATATATTAAACATGGTGCTAAAATGCTGTTGTGGACTATCTATCGTCTTAGTTTGAAGATCAAGTATTTGTTTATTTAGTTAAAAAATAATAATTAACTTATTTTTCCCTAATTAAGTTACATCTATCATTTTACAACTGAAATCTTATATTAATATTGTTTCCACTTCAAAAACGATCTAAAATACACCCTTAACATATACGAGTAAAACACATAGCCTATGATTGTCCGGATGGTTTTTTAAATACTTTTTTGTATTTCGTTCAAAAAATTAACCTTTGTTATATAAGTTATTTTGATTTAGTCATTTTGGTTTTTGGGAGCCAAAAGTCATCGTGGCTTTTCACGAGGTAAATGTAGACTTATTGTACATCACACTTTTTAAAGTATACTTTGGCTACAAATTATCATGTAAGTGAAAAATATAGACTTAAATATTAAATATTGTGGATAGATTTACTGTACACATTTGACAAAGCACATGTGTCATTCATTCAAGTGTACGTATGTGATTAATTATCATATAAGTTAAAAATGTAGACTTAAACAATAAATATTGCGGATAGATTTACTGTACACATTTGACAAAGCACATGTGTCATTCATTCAAGTGTACGTATCTGATTAATTATCATATAAGTTAAAAATATAGACTTAAACATTAAATATTGTGGATAGATTTACTGTACACATTTGACAAAGCACATGTGTCATTCATTCAAGTGTACGTATGTGATTAATTTAAAACAGAGCTTCTCCCTTTATTTTGCGCAATTTGTAGTTTCCTATTCAAAACATTTAGCCACTCTTCCTATTTCACAGTTCTTGTTTTGTTTTTTTTTATTGTATACTTATATGTTTTTTCCTTTAATTATGGTTGGTTTAAGTTTGTTTTTGTTTCTGATTTTTATTTAAAATTTAATTAACCAAACTCGTATGGGATTGTCCAACAGATTGCATCAAATACAATGAAAGTGGTTATGAAATACTAATTTAAATATATATTTTCAATGCGCTTCTTCATTTTTAAATTCACTATCTATTTTAGTTTATTTATTACAATAATAATTAACTCATTTAATAATATATCAATTAATTATAACACGATGGGCTATTCCTCGTAATCGAGTATGATTGACAGCCATTTTGTGGATGATAGACGCCAGTGCGTGTATTATTTTATAGTGCTCAAGTAGTTGCACTTAAGCAAATACACACTCTTTCTTTCGAAAGGCAGTGTTTTATTTAGAGTTATTTTGTTGTTTTTTTTTCAATAGCGATATAATTTATTCCAGCATATACGCTATAGAAAAATATACGAATAGATTCAGATGTAAAATGATCTAACAGTAAAACCAGTCCAAAATTGAATCCGTCAGGTATCGAATCTAGTGCGCCCACTTAACATAGAGTAAATGCTAACCATTAAATAAATCAAGTTGAACGTTATTTCATTCTGAAATATTCAACTGTCCAATAAGGTGTAATATTTACTTAATGAGGGTAGTTAAATCATTTTCAGTAATAATCTTATCAGTTCATTGCTTTTAAAATCCTTTTTATAGATATTTAGAAGCAATATCCTGAAAAAAATCAGTAAACCGAATATAATACTATCTTTTTTTTTAGAAGTTTTTCGTTTGCTTTAAATCTATTTTAAAAATCTGTCAGAACGGGAAATTCGGAAAACGTCGATAATTTTTATTTGCCGCGTCGCCTTCGAAGATCACGCAAAGCTTAAATATCAAAATATGTTTCGTTAAATCCGTTTGCTTTCCCCCCTATCTTTATGGTGGATCATCTTCTACGCCAGCGCTGCTTATGTAAATACTCGGAGAATGGAAAATTATTATCAGTCAGGCCGCATTTATGCCGACCCGCTGAACGACGAGATACGACATGTCTACTCTACCTTTTCTACGCTGGCTGTTTCTTCATCGCCGTTTCTACGCAAACTGCTTCTGCGTCGCCGTTTCTACGCAAGCTACGAGTACTTATGCGCAGCACTGTGACCTATTCAGTTTAGTTTGATTTTATAATGTGCCACTTACAGTTGTTATAGCAACCAATCTTAATTAATCGCATATTATTCTTCTTGGCGTGCTCAATGTTGCGTCGTGGTCATCTGCTTCGTCAAAATCGGTGTACCACCTGTATCCATTCCTCCCGGTCTTGGGCCACGATGAATGCAGCGCTTAAAAATGATCCTGTCAACTCCTTTATTTAATCCATACATCTCATACGACACCTTATTCTTGCTCGCCTTTCCTCAACTATCCCAATGATCACCAGTTTCTCTAGACTTTAATATTTTTTAATGTGCGTTAAGATTATTTGTCTGCATATTTTCGAAATTCTCAGTTATCTCCGATTCTTGGATGATAGAGAAGTTGATGCACCTTGCCGTCCGTCGGATACGGAGAATCCGCCTTCAACACCACATCTCAAAGGTGTCTGTTATGTTTGCTTCCTTCTTTCTCATCGTTTCTTTTTCCGCTCCATATATGTTAGTATTACGGAGAATGCTTGTAGTTTACTTGTAACTATACGGATTTTGGTTATTTTAGAATATGTCGGTTAGTCCATATTACAATAAAATATATTTTTTAAATACTAATATAATCTTATAAATTCTAAATTCTCCGTATAAACGTTTCTACGCCCGAAGGTTTACTTCTTAACTTCATTATTATACCGAATATCTGTATATAGGTAGATCTATCTTGCGCAGGACGTTTCTAGACAACATAAAGTTATTTATCATGACGCGAAATATAATGAAGTTGACTATATTTTCATTACATATTGTATCGGAATTTTGAAGTTCATTTTGTTTGTATTAAAAGAGATCCGAGGAACCGTTTCGTGAAGTTATTGTGAACATAATATTTTTGTTTTACGAGTATCATAAATAGATTATTCATCATCGTCAGTCTCGTTTTGTGTCATCTACTTGAAAAAGGGATTTAACAGTGTTTCATTTTTAAATTATATTTAAATAAACACGAACTTCCAGTGTTAACGCTTAAACTCCAGAAATGTTATCTCGTTTTATAGCTATTTTTTCTTGAATTTATAAATTGTATGCTGTAAGGTCAAATATCAACGACTTACGAGTAACAAAAACTCGACACAATTCAGAACAATATGGTGCGTGAAATCACTTATGTACGAGTATAGTAAGTACAACTCTGAAAAAAAATCAAATACAATTAACGAAAATACAAAATTCATTGAATTTAAAGAAAAACAACTGAGACAAAATGGAATAACCAGTCTTCCAATCAAGAACTTAGATTAAGGTAATCCCGAAAAAGAATCTACCTGAATTCAAAAACATCTCGAAAAATATCCACCAAACCAGACGTTGAGTTACCCAACTGTTGTATTCTCACGATTGATAAATTACAACACACAACTGCAAATTGCTATTTACTCATTGAAATTGTAAAAGGTTTTTTGTATTTCTAGCACGACCGTAGATTTGAGCCTATATGTGGGGACTATCGACGATATTGTGAATAACCTTAGATTACAGTGATTTGATCTAAAATACTGACTATATTAGACACATCATATCTATTATAATCATTGTTTTAGATCAAATCTTATATGAAATAATCATTATTTTAGAGAGTTTAAGTCGGATGTAATTTAATAAGATGTCCTAATCAAGCATGTCAGATGGGATGCTAAGACAAAAGTGAATGTGTTAAGAATTTATTCTGGACGCTTTCATATTTTTTTGTTGTTAATTTGAATTTTTACAACTAGATATGTATGCATAACACTCTCATGCCTTACTAGACGTGCATATGTCTGTCCTAAGGCAGGTAGCTTCCATAAAACAAAAAAATAAGAAATATGTCGTCATGGTAACTGCAATAAATAACATGGGTCAGATGTCAAATATATCAAACTTTACAGGAGAGACAAAAAACATCCCATTTGCCCCCATTTTCTCGGCTGCTTTTATATTATAAATGAAATAATATCATGATTGATTTAACTCCGGATTAATACTACCGTTAGTTTTTTTATTATAAGTTGTATTTTTTGTAAGCTATGTTGACATACAAACATTTGCTCATCGACGTGATTTTTTTTGACATACAACCTATTGCAGTTACCACGACGATATATTAAGTATGAAAAATATCAATGTTCAAAAAAATATTATTTTAATGAGAAACATTTTTTTTCAAACGATCATTAACTTATTGGCTATCCACAAAAAAAGTTCAAAGAAACGGGAACTGCACAAGAAATATTTCTCCATTGCATTTTGATTTATTTTTAGTTTTCATCTTGTTTTAACGTTATCTCTTACTGAATTTTGTCTAAATTCTATGAGCCATTTTTTAATTCCAGTTTTATATGTTTATCATTTTTTTTTAAATATATTTTATGACTCTTGGTAATGCAATAAATAACTTAGGAGCTAAGTATCGTACACGAAACTTCTATGTCCGATGGTTGTTCGCATATGTGATATTTTTTTTAATCTAAAGTTTCTTCTTGTTTCAACGATGTAGTCTTTTCCAAATGTATACAAAAGAAGATTATTGGCGAATAATTGTCGACAAGACATAACTTCGACCTGACGGAGGACCAAATAAGTATTCGTTCTTACTTGATATATTTAAATCACTTTCAAAATTGTTCTCTGTGCTTTTTTTTTTTTAGATTACTGTATGATTGCCATTGAAACATAAGAATTAAAAAAATCGTTTGTTTGACTAAATTTAAAAAATCTCAAAAATAATCCATTTTCTTTAATTTGTAAAACTTTTGTTCAGAAAGCATTTCCTTTTTTTTTGTGTTTTCGCTCAGAAACAGCGATACAGAAACGGGAGCGCAGATTCGCTCTTTACCCGCTGAGTGGGGGGTTTCCCGAAGCCGCGCAAGTTCAGTTCAAGAATTATGAAACTTAATTCCAATTGTAAATCGATCCCGAGTTCGATTAACTCTGTTACAACACAGAAGAAAAAAACATTATTTACTTGAAACTCGATAAAAATATAAAAGAAAAGGAACTCAATATTTTCTTTTTTTTACAAATATACTTGCACTTGTATCTTTGCCATATTGTGTTACGCTTTCGTTATATACTGTTGAACCTGGCGACTATTTCTACCAAAATGTTGTATTCTACTGTATTACACTATCGTTGAATGAAGTATAACCTGGCGGGCTTATTGCCATGTGGCAATATCTTCCAACCAACCAGAAATATGTTAAAGCGAAAACAATATTAAGTGAAAACTGGACTAGAATGATTTAAAAAAAATCAAGGATTCCAACGGGAATCGAACTCGCAACCTTCGTGTTGGGAGACAAGTGTCTTACCAACTAGGTCACGGAGGTCGTCGTAAGGTTATGAAGATTGTTGTTATACAATAAAATGTAGCAGATTTTTGCAAATAAAAATGTCTTACAACCACCCAAAAAGGTGTTTTCATCAATTCATATAAAACATATCTACGAATACATTGTTTATGCAGACACATTAATGAGCGTGACTGATAAGCAATACTGTATTTTGCTCCAATAACACTAGTTAACGAGGTTTTTATAACAAGGGTGAAAACGGTCATTTTAGGTCAATTTTTGTGTGTTCATAACGAATATGAAATTGAAAATATCCATCACGTACCTTTTCAGAGAAAAACCTGAAATTAATTTTTGACTGAAACTGAAAAATTTGAAAGATGAAAAAGTTCGAAAAAAATTAAATGTTGAAGAACTAGAAGCCTGGAAAGCCTTTGGAAGATTGTTAGTGGTTTCCTAGATAATAATAAAGCTGACAATTACGAACAGCTTGTACAAGAACTCTTGCAGTTACCAGAAGCTAGAATGTCGAATGTCACTGAAAATACACTTCCTGCATTCCAGTAATCTGTTTATGGCTGTTTTCTGTTATGTAAGGGCTTCTAAACTATCTAATTTGAGATTTTACTCAATTTAATATACAACCTCTAAAAAAAGTTGATTCGATCAAATTTATAAAAAAATGCTATTTTTTTAATAAAAAATGGTATCAATATTTCTTATAGTAATAATTTTTATTCTGCTTTTTTTATTTTTCTATGTAACAACATTGTATTCTGTGTCTCAATTTAGCATTTTGGGAATTTATTTATTTTCATTGTTGTAATTACGACTTTTGAAATGCGCAAAAACGTACTTATTAAAACACTCCCCCTTCTGTTACACAAAAATGTTATGTGTTACAATCTTTCCACTGCGATTTTCGTAATCAGCAGGGTTGATTTAATAAGAATCAGCTAATTAAATCTCTGTTAGAGACAAAAAGTTAAAATTTGTTAACTAGTGTAATTAGATCTTCGGGCTTCGAACCACTGGAGTATGGAAATAATTCATAGGTCGCCATCGTACGTATTAGAAATACTACCGTACATGCACGGCAACACACATCACTTTCGAGTATTGTTACCAAATTAATGATTTAATCAAACCAGGACCAGGTGGGAAATCATCATAAAAAAACCTTTTAATGTCTGATTATGACAAAAGTATTCTGGGACATATCTGTTTGGCCTTAATTAAAAATTCAATACATTCTAACACCAAGTTTATCTTAGTAGTATACTAGTTGAAATTAAACAAAGTTTTCAAATCTGTTTTATAATATGCCAATAATCACTTTAAGAACGCTTTGTTTTATTTTTTTAGAGAGAGAAAAATAATGTTTAAACTAATAAGACTCACTAAAAATATCTGATGGCCTCATAAGTAGAACATCTACGATGGATATCAAATAAACAATCAACCACGCTATTCGAGTCTGTGTAATTTTGCGTGCGATCTTATCCCAAAGTCTTGATAACTAGGGCTGAAAGCAATGTCTTCCTCCGGCCACCCTCTTTAACCCTTTGTTACCTGAACATCGAAATAACTTGTTTATTGCATTTTTTTGTTAAATATCTCTTGTAGTAGGATGTTAGAGAGGGATTATTTTATTTTTTTTTAAATTTATTTTAAGTCCCCAAAAAAGGGTGGTACAAATTTGTACCGTCAGTGAACAAAGGCATAAAATAACGACAAATACGTTTTGAACAATTGTATTATTATATCAATAAATTTTACAAAAACAAATGTTAATGAACTTCTACTTTCAATAAACACACTTACCTGTAATTTTCATTAATATTTTTATATCCAAAAATGAACAATAAAACACGCGTCCAATAAGTGTGACAGTCAACATTCATCTGAGATACCTGGTGGCATTTTTAATAAATACACCTTCCAATACTGTTTGCATTGTAAAATATTAGTACACATATGTGATGACAGGGATTGATCAAACAAATTTTGATGTATAATTCTAGAATGAACGTTTAAATCTGGTGGTACAAATTTGTACCGTCACATGGCAAAGGGTTAATATGTTCACATCGCCGATTTGAATATGTGGAAGAATACCACAGATATTAGTGAATCGCTTAAGACATAAAATATATATTAATATCGAGATAATACATGGCATTTTAACATTGTGAGATATCGCTTTATAAAATAAAATCGTTTTTTTTTTTTTGCAGAAACATTACATAAGATATCATAAAATTCTAGTATCGCTTTGAAAATATACTCGATTTTCATATAAAGAGAATGTGTAAATCACCATCAATTCCCCACTCCTTAACCGTAATCACCCCCCCAAATGACCCACCGATCGTCACTCTGGACACCCCTTCATCGACAGCTCCTCCGCAAGACAGTTTACCCCCTTAGGCAACCGCATTTACCACCTTCAATAAACATTTTTTACATTTTTAATATATTTATATAAGTCACACACGTCTCCTTATCCACTTAATTACCTATATATATTTACATACTATATTCACTTTCGTACTATATTTTATTCATAACCATTATTTTTCACCCATTCAATATATTCGTGTGTGACGACACAACTAAATGTATATTCTTATGTAATATTATGTATATACTATCACATTTATTTATGTATTTAATCGTTTTATAATTTCTCATAATCATTCATAAAATCAAAACATTTACCACAAACCTATCCTTTCCCGACTCCTAAAAAGATCCAAAATTTCCAAAATATCAAAACAGTCAGAACTTATCCGATGAAGGAGTAAGGTGTCCTACCATCGGACCGAAACTCCAAACAAGTTATCAACCACTAGACACCATCAATGTCAAATATCGATTTAAAAATGGAATGCATTAAATTTCATACTCGTCAAATATCGGTTTAATAACAAAATATTTTTTGACATTGTAATTTATTTTTAACAAACACTGTTTATTCCACTTTTTTGTGACGGTATAACCCTACCGGTTTCAAGGCTTTCACCTCATCTTCAGGGGAACGTAAACAAGACTAAATGCTGTTCGGACTGGTACCGATATAGACGCTTCAACGGTTGGAGGCTGGGGGGTGAGGAAGGCTAGGGATAATTTCGGCCAAGAGCGGGGAGATTTTGGGGAAATAACTGTTCAACAGATGTTCCGATCGGTATACTGACTTAGAAATTTCTAGGGCCTCTAATATGTCCAATTTATTTCCGTTGCCACTAATATGTAAGACTTTGGCATCATCGATAGAAAAAGTATGATTCTCACGGTGACAATGATTAGCCATTTCAGAATAAATTAGAGGATTTGTTAAGGCGGATTTGTTTTCACGAAATCTCTTTTCAAAAGATCTTCCTGTCTTTCCTATATAGAAATTATCACAGTCATAAACTGTTATGTGCTGACTGTGATAATTTCTATATAGGAAAGACAGGAAGATCTTTTGAAAAGAGATTTCGTGAAAACAAATCCGCCTTAACAAATCCTCTAATTTATTCTGAAATGGCTAATCATTGTCACCGTGAGAATCATACTTTTTCTATCGATGATGCCAAAGTCTTACATATTAGTGGCAACGGAAATAAATTGGACAGATTAGAGACCCTAGAAATTTCTAAGTCAGTATACCGATCGGAACATCTGTTGAACAGTTATTTCCCCAAAATCTCCCCGCTCTTGGCCGAAATTATCCCTAGCCTTCCTCACCCCCCAGCCTCCAACCGTTGAAGCGTCTATATCGGTACCAGTTCGAACATCATTTAGTCTTGTTTGCGCTCCCCTGAAGATGAGGTTAAAGCCTTGAAACCGGTAGGGTTATACCGTCACAAAAAAGTGGAATAAACAGTGTTTGTTAAAAATAAATTACAATGTCTTTAAACCTCCACAACGTTAATGCCTTAACTATTAACAACATATTTTTTGACATATCGAGAGAATTTATAAAGCGTTAAAATTATCAAAAGTTATTTCGGAAATGAAATAAATTTCCAGTCAAGAAAAAACTTGAGTCATTATTATTTTCAAATATCGTTTTATAATAATAATAGTTTTACTCCAGAATGTGTGCATAACAGTGCAATACAACACAAGCTTTAATTATACAACAAAAATCAAAATATAACAATGACAGTGTTACAAAAAAAAACGATATACAATGTAACTTAATATACTCGTATAGATACAAAACAAAATATTCTTGTAATAAAAATTTACAAAAAATGGAAAATTGGTAAAATATTAGTTGCCTCCCGTTAATTCCGTTTTAAATTGGAAGTGGTTGTTTTGTTACGCCAATGGGCAAAAATAGACGGTGAGATCCAGTAAGATAAAGTTTAATTGCATTTTTGGATTCAGTAAAATGGGACCAAAATTATTTGACGCTTAGGAAAGAAAGTTAATTTTCATATCAAAACAATAAATAATACATTATACGAGTAATTACCATGTATCGCTTTTGAATCACAAAGAAACAATGTATGTATTGAATCAAATTGTTTTTCGTATCAGCGGCAGAGCCGTTCCTACCTTGAAATATTAAATGCTCGTGTTTCCGCGCTGTTACGAGCGCACGCCGGAAAAGTGTCGACAGGGCTCGGGTGATGCATGGCGGTCATATTTTTTCCAAAATAATTGATTTGATTTCTCTCAACGCGGACAAAATCAATGTACACAAAGGGAATATTCCAATGTGATGTATCGCAAATACACATCGCGAAATAATTCATTATATTGCTTCCTCTCTTTTTTAACGTTGTGTAATACGCGAGTTTTCTTGTTGTATTGTATTGGTGAACACTTGTTTATAATACCGACTGGGGAGTCTATTGACATGTAGCAGTCAAGAAACCAACTAATTTATTAATATTTATTAATAACATATATGCTAAACATTCAAATGTTTTTTTTTTTATAAATATTTATTGAAGTGAAACTTCTATAGGTGCGGTAAGGCAAATTGGCCTGAACGTCACGAAAAGTGAAACGGTGTATTATATTATTATTTTATTATTATTAAATTATTATTTATTATTATTAAATATTTTATTTATTAATAAATTATTATTAAATATTTTAATATTAATAATTATTTATTATTTCTTCTTCTTCTAAGTGCCCTATCGGGTCCCCCCAACTTTGGCGATCACTTCGGCGAATCCGTCTCGGTCCTGAGCCGCCCGGAACAGCTCCTCTACACTCCGGATGCCGGTCCACTCCCTCACATTCCGCAGCCAGGACATCTGTCTTCTTCCGGGCCCCCGGTGTCCCTCGATTTTACCCTTCAATATAAGCTGGAGCAAGTGGTACTTCTCTCCACGCAGCACGTGAACCAGATATGAAATCTTTCTAACTTTTATAGTGGACAACAACTCCCTGTTAGCTCTAGCTCGCCTCAGGACTTCGGTATTTGTCACCATGTCTGTCCAGGGAATTTTGAGCATTCGACGATGCAACCACATTTCAAATGCTTCCAGTCTATTCATTGCCTGGACTTTCAAGGTCCATGTTTCACAACCGTACAATAAAACAGACCACACATAGCATCTAATCATCCTCTGACGGAGTTTCAAATTTAAGTTGTCATCACAGAAGAGCGACTTCATTTTATTAAATGCAGTTCTTGCTGCCTCAATTCTGCACCTGATTTCCACATCCGGGTCGAGAGACTGCGTGAGTATGTTGCCGAGGTATCTGAATTTCTCCACCCTTTCGACGCTACGGCCGTTCAAACGCAACACTGACCCACTGTAATCCAACCGCCCGAATGTCATCCATTTGGTTTTACTGACATTTATTGTAAGACCCACTCTTTCACCGGACTCGTCAACAAGATTATGAAGGTCAAATAATATTTATTATTTAAAATAATTAATATTATTTGAATATTATTAAGTGCATTATATTGTTATTAAAATTATTATTTATTATTAAAATTATTATTATTTATTATTAAAAATAAAAATATTTTTTTTTTAATTTAATTAAGAGAGATTTTCTTGATAAATAAATTCCACATAACCATTTCCTAATCCTTAAAAAAAATCGTTAACAAGTGGAAAAAAAGCAATGCATAATGTCATTTTTTCCCAGGAGCTAACAAGTTTCACTTCTACCACGCGAGAGTCTCACGCATCTGTTTTTATTGATTGTTTAATTCCGAAGAACACTTTTGATGGTTGACAGTTTAATAAAATTCAGAAAACATACGTCAGACTGAAATAGCTTTTAAAAAATGTCAGCAGTAATCGACCCGTAGCCCCAGGGTAAGATAACATGGGTCTTATCCAGTCGAAAATCAACTACTGTTATTTGCATTTTTAGTTATTGATGTTACTTGTTATTCTCAGTTCGATTTTCCTTTTTTGTATTCATTTTTATATTGATTATAAAATTTTACATTGGGAAATATCATGTTGAAAACTATTATTAGTATATCATAGCCAATTTTTTGTTACATGGAGGATACATTTACGAGTAAATAATGCCCGATACGATATAACGATCATCGTCTAATATGTTTTGGTGTCCTTAATGTTGATTATATTATTGAAATATGTCAAAGAATAATTTCAATATACCCTCTTTGTAAAAATGAAAATGTTTATTCTAATGATAGTTGTCTTTTTTTTTCGATTTTTTCACAACTCAAGCGAACCAAAATAATTCTAATGGGGTGTGAAATTGTAATTTTTAGTTTCAGATAGTTTAATAAATTTATTGCACCGTTGTCGTATTGTTTGAAAGAAATTTTCAGCTAGCAACAAACTTTCCGAATTTCACTACAAACTATTTTTTAATTGAAGAATAAACCTTATTCTCTTGAAAACTAAGCATAATACTTTTACATAAAAATGCACTACTCTTCATCAGGTTCCACAATGACTTTCACAAACTGTAATTTATGAAATAAATGTTGAATGCATTTGTTTGATCTAATTATCATCACGCCATGTTATTTTAAGTAGGCAGAGAGAACAGATCTCTACTCTATTCTATCTTGCCACACATCTTTTGAGAAACTCGTCGGTCGGTAAACACGTTATATAACCCACCATTCACTCTATTGCTTGCAACTGTTATCCTTTCAATATCGCAGTTCTCGCAACCATCCAATATGTCTAATCAAAAACAAGAATTATTTATCCCTCGTTCCGATCTGGTAACTTCATATTCCTTAGTATTCCAACACATTAAACAATATAATTTTTTGCTGTTCATGTTGTTCGATCTTGGAACGATTTTACAGGCTTAATCATAAGTGATTCATTCTTATCGATATTTAAGGATAAATTAAATATACATTTCTTAAATATGTATCTTAAAATATTTCTTGTCCTTAATCCTTTACAATATCCATCTTAATCCCTATTTTCCCTGACATTCATTTTTATTTATTTTTTTCCAAATATTGCTTTCATACACTAAATTAAAAATACCTTCATGTATACCAATTATAATTATAAAAACAAAAGCTGGCCGATTGGAAGAAATTATTTTGTAGCAATAAATTCGTCAAATATAACATATTTACATGAAAGTGTTGAAATAAATTCTCTCCACTCTGGCAACAATTAATAGTATTATACAATTTATTAGTATGTAACGAAAAAGTCTAACGTAAAACTTGTTGCATATCTTTAACTCTCGGTATTCACGTTTAAAATTTAATTTATGTCAATTCTCGACGGAAATCAAATTCAGCGCCTTTCTAATTCGGTTAAAAAATGATTTACAGCCTTGTCCGACACTTACAAAACACCGCATTACTGCCGAAAACATCTCCCCTTAAACCTCAGTGTAATACGAATTTTGCATAATTTAATTAGCATTTAACCGCCGCCGTTGCGCGCGTATCTCGTATATTTTTCGCTTAAAAAATATAACTTTAGCGGTATGCATTAATCATTCGGAATACCAAGTGCTCTTCTCATCTACTCGTATCTAGCTGATAATAAACGGTAGATGAATTGATGCGGAATAAATGAATACTTGAAAATATATATGGAAAAGTAATCAACTAGAAAATTTATAAATTCCAGTCGACTCTGTACGAGTACTTTAATGGGTATGTCCTTCATTAACTAATGAATTTCGATATCTAAAGTTATTCTAACAATCATAGTATCACGATTCACACTAAAATAAAATATATACGAGGGTGGGTTTCAATATTTTCAAGTATTATTAAAACGGGCGAAATTCGTGTATCGTCCTTTTATCAAGTCATCTACACGCACAAAGCATCCGACTTATCAATGATTAATTTCCTTATTCTTTTTTTTTTTCTTTATTTTTTATTTCACCCATCAAGAGTGTTTTTCGGCTCTATGCGGCCATGAATAAATATAACAAAAAGAAAAATTTAAAACTTTTTTTATAAATATTTTCACATATTAGGGGGACCGGAAAGAAATAAAAAAAAAAGTAATACATTTAAAAATTTTATTTAAAAAAAATACAAAAAGAAATTAATCAATGAAATAGTTTCCATCGTTTTCCAAGACCTTTCTCCATCTATCAGGCAGCTTTTCAATTCCATTTTTGTAAAAAAAAAAATGGTTTTTCCTTAAAAAACTTTTCGATATGATTTTTTACTTCATCAATATTTTTGAATGTTTTATCGCGGAGGGAGTGTTCCAATGATCTGAAAAGGTGATAATCTGAGGGGGCTATGTCAGGGGAATAGGGGGGGTGAGGTAAAAGTTCCAGTCCAAGTTGCATTATTTTATTCTGGGTGATTATCGCAGTATGTGGCCGCGCGTTATCCTGTTGAAGCATCCTGGGTTGGTTATTGACCAAAAGTGGACGTTTTTTTCTTAGTTCCTCTTTCATTCTCTCCAGTTGTTGACAATAAAGAGCTGCATTAATTGTTTCTCCTGGTTTCAATAGTTCATAGTGAACAACACCTTCGATATCCCACCATACACAGAGGAGAACCTTTTTTAGAGTCAACGTTGGTTTTGGTGTAGGAACAGCCGACTGGCCCCGAGAAAGCCATTGTTTTTTTCGTGTGGGATTATTGTACAAGACCCATTTCTCGTCGCAAGTTATTATTCTTCGAAGAAATGGGTCCACTTTATACCTGGACAAAAGGGACGTGCATATCGTTATTCGCTGCTCGAGCGCAGCTGGCGTCAACACGTGCGGAACCCAAACTCCTTGTTTATGAATTTTTCCAATGCGACTAAGATGTTCCTGCACTGTTGACCATGGACAATAGAGTTTAATTGATAATTCAGCTATTGTTTGACGAGGGTCAGATTCAACCAATGACGTCAGCGCATCATCATCCAATTTTGTTGGTCTTCCAGTTTTAGGGGCGTTCTTCAGGTCCCTATCATTATTTTTAAATTTTTTTATCCATCTATGACATTTATTGAGTCTTAATACGTCTCCATATGTAGCAGTAATTGTTTCTGTCACTTCTTTCGCCTTCAATCCCCGGTCAAATAAAAACAACATACAGTGGCGTAAATGTTCTTCGTCAATAGTCGGCCTTGACATTCTTCACAAACGACGGAAAAAATAATCTTTGCAAAAATAATGAATTTACAACCCTCACAAACTACTAGCACCAAAAAGCACGTGTTTTCTCTTTTGTGTCTCGACGCAGACTGACCTTAAAGTGGTACTCCCGAAAATTTTGATTTCTTTCCGGTCCCCCTAATATTTAATGATTTAACAAAAATTATACATTTACACAAATGCATTAAGGGGCTATTCTACTCCAGAGGCGTGAATTTCGGGCGTTTTTCAGACTTGATAAAAAAAAAACTTAAAACATTTTTCCCACGCATTTTTTACAGTTTGTTTATTGATGATTTGAGAATGTACAAAAAAAGTTTGAAAAAAATAATTTTAAATTCAAGATGTTATCAGCTGTTATATCTTGTCGTAAAAAAGGGAGGAGCTGGTCGACACGATTGAAGCCGTTTCATAAATCTGAAACAAAAATCATACACAGTTTCTTGATAAAAAAATAATGTTGTTATACTCGTAGTTGGTACCAAAGAGAAAAAAAATCGTTAAATTTTTTAAATTTTTTTACTGTCTGAAATTTTTAAAAAATTTTTACCATATTTTTTTGAATAGTATAAAATAGTTTTATATTAAAAAAAAAAGGGATATAAAAACATTTAACAAAGTTTCATACCAAATTTGAAGGCAATCGGTTGGATAGAGCTTTAGATTTTATGTCGACCAGGTCGAAAAAAGTAGTTTCGAGGAAAAACGCGTTTAAAGTTTTGAGATTATTGTCTGAGGCATACCGGTGTGGCGTAATTGCTGCCTCATTTATAGCTATAACTTCGTAAATATTGAGAATTTTTAAATTTCCTTTTGAGAACGTATTCCTAAAGGTCTAAACTTTAAAAATATGCGAAAAAATCTAATTTCTAGAGTAGAATACCCCCTTAAGGAATTCAATTAAAATATAAATCAATTTTATAAAGAGACAAATGTTAGTAAAATATTATAATATATTCAAGTATATTTTATCGTAAACATACAAAGGGAAGACGAACTACTTTCATGAAACCTTTGAAGATCTACCGGCATGGGATAATAAATAACACATTCGCATTTAGATGGAATTTAGTGTATGTGTGTAGTTTTCATATATAATCATAAATTTTTATAAGACCTCCCAAAAAGGATTGTCCTCAAGTGTTTCCTAAAACTACACACGCCACCCATATACATTTAATAGAACTAGTCACATATCGTGATTTATGAAGCTAAGAAATGATAAATACGTCACGCTTTTTACAAAAAAATACACCCAAGTACAAATGTATAAATGTAATGTATTGCGCATTATCATTTTCAACAGTTTTTAAAAGTGTGCTATTACTAAACTGAATTTTCATCAAATTTTTGGTTAAAAAAATCTATCAGTAATATACATTAATTATTTGACTTAAAAGACATTAACTATTAGGTTAAAAATTTCTAACTCATATGAATGCATATATTTTTTCTTTATATATTACTTATATAGAATTTTTAAAAAATACATTGCCCATATAAAAAGCATGTTTTATGATGCAAAAATATTGATAAAGCTCATTGAGGCATGGAAATTTTTGCCTTGTTTGCGAATTTTTTCAACGTACAATCGAAAAAAAATAGTGGATCAGCATTCCATTAGACGATGCTACAGTCAGATACCGACTAGGTCAGCAATATTGGAGATTTTCCATATCTTCCGATAGTGAAATCTCGTTCCGTGTGGAAATTTTTTACCCTCAAACAATGGGTATTGAATTTGCAGTTAAAATTTTATATACACATTCAAAAATACAATACAATGTTTCACTGGAATTTCTAACCGTTTTTTCGATAATTGCAATCGAAGTTTTTTTTATAACTTTTATTGATGTACAATTTTTTTTTATTTTGGTCAATATAAAATCATAAACTATAACGATACTGTTATCCTTCCAACGAAATGGCGACTATCTCGCCGAAATTTGTTAAGAATATAAGTTTTTTTTTTGTGTGTGATTTTTTAAATATTTTATATGGTAAAATGTCCTTCAGTGTTTCTATCACGTTTTTATGGCTCAAAGTGTCGATGTTTCAAAAGTGTAGCAGGTTTCGTTTTCAGGACTTGTCTGTTATAAACTTCGCTATATGTGAAGATGCGAGTCGAATGCCGCTTTGCTTACAGCAAATTCTCACCAGTAACGTGAGCGCTAGAAATCCATTCTCACTCACAACCGTAACGTGAACATTTGAGTATGTCTCGGTATGTGGCCATAACGTAGGCATACAGTATTTCAACGTGAAGCACAATCGTGCGACTTTCGCAGAAGCTGTAAGGGCACTTAAAGTCTCAAAATGTCAACACTTGGAGCCACAAAAACGCGGTATTAACTCCAAAAGACCTATAACCAAAGTAACCGGGAAAGCAAAGGAATAAATTAAGAATTTTTGTTATTGTTAACTGTTTTACAAGATCGTAAGAAGACAAATTATAAATAAAGAGTTTCATAGATTTCGTTATTTTTTTTTTCATATACACATTTTTTTTATTTATATTCCTTGTATACATGCATGTTTTATTAAAAAAAAAGGATTTCCGCATAAATTGAACCCATAACCTCCAGGTCGAAAAACAGCCGTCTTACCAACTAGGCCATCGTGTTTGAGTTTGAAGATCGTTCTTTTTTTTGTCTTCTTTCATAATTAATTCGTATATTACAAGAGCGTTTTCCTCTCTTCATTTTAATTGGTCTTAAAAGTATGCATTCCTTCTCATTTCTACTTCCTTCTGAGTTCTTGAGTTCAACAAAGTTTTTCCAGTGGTCATAATTATTTCAGTACTTGACAAGCATCTCCTCAACATTTAATTAAACTTAGCTATTTTTAATTCTGGAATAAGTAAACAGCCCAAGTTTTTTTAATTCTGGAATAAGTAAACAGACCAAGTTGTTTTTTTTTATTTCTTAGTGACAATTAAAATTTGTGTCATAAAATAAATTCAACCAGTTTACTGTCTCGTTGGTAAAACACTCAATTGGTATTGAAAAATAACTTTTTAGGCTAGGTTTGTAACGATTGTCTTTGATTGAATAGTTTACTTTTTTTATGGAACAAGTTGTATTTAAAGATTTATTTTTTGTAAACGTTTTTTTCTCTTGTTATTTTGTTAAATTTGCAGGGCTTAATCTTGAAGTGTGAAGTGTTTTTCTCTCTCAAAATATTACTTTCAAATTGGTAAAACATCAAACTCTGAATAAAGTTTTAAATAGTTAATCCACACCCTCCATGTTACCAATGGTGATATTGGGCTCAATTCACGATGAAACAAAAAAAGGATTCCAGACTGTAAAAAGTCTGTCTGGTGACAGTACTCGCATGTACTAGACGTGAGCGTTTTTTGCCTCTTTATCTGCGATAGTATTGCCAAAACGATGATGCACGGCGAGTAATGTACATACTCCATTAGTCCTATACCCGATAGCTGTAATAAATAGTCTCTGGCCACGCTCTTCAACATATTCGTAAAACTATTAAAATTTTAATCGAATTAATGAATATTTATTTACCTGTATCAATGTATTGACATCGATTTCATCTCAAAATTTATGAGTTTCACAGAAGTAGCGGTAAGCATTAAGGGCCAAGGAAATACAGTATCGTTATTTACGGCCCGTGCGCCAAGACGCCGGCGTCGCTCGCCACGACGCGACGTCCAGGGACCGCTGGCTCATAAAATGATGCCGCCGTCCAAACGCTCGAACCGCATTGGGCGCATCCCTTCCTACCTTACGATTTGCAATAATTTAACACTTGCAGAACTAAGTTTTGTAACTCAAGATTCACAGTGAAATTCCATTGTTCAGTACAAATATTTTATAATCACGATTTGAAAATAGATGAAATTAAAAGGCGCCATCCAGGCATATGGCTGAATAATGAAAAATATAGATCTTATTTTAAAAAAAATTTAAGAGTAAGATTTTTGTTAACAAGTTAGAACTAGATGTATATTTAAGTTCTTTTGGTAACAATGTGATTGCCGTTAAAAACGCGCACGAATGTGATTGTCTCTTCACATGTTGCCATTGCCAATTAATGAAATGATAAATTACGAGTTCCGTATCTATTTCAGTAATACTAAAATCGAAGGCGCAATTAACGGGACCGACATACATTTCTCCCATCCTTCTCCCTGGCTTCATCCCAACTCACTGTCTGCGAAGACTGTTGGGGTCTGCTCTCCTCGTCCTCAGGTTGTATGCTCTTCTGTCCCGGACTAAGTCCCCCAGACCGTGCCTCTGCATCAGGTTATCTTTTTGCACCACCCATGAATTCTTTGGTCTTCCTCTGGTTGTTATTCGAGAAAGATCCATGGAGATTGCCTAGTTCACAATGTGATCGGGTGTTCTGCGTCCAACGTGCCCATACCATCTCAATCGCCTCTCCTCCATCTTGCTGTTGATGTCTGTAACACCTAGGCTTCCACGAATGCGTGAGCTTTTTATTTTGTCTCTTAGGGGCACACCAGCTTACCATCTTAGCATGCGCATTTCAGCAGTTTCTAGTTGCCTAGAGTAAGAGTTATACATCGTCCAGCATTCGGAGCCATACAGGAGTGCGGGTCTGACAATCGTTTGGTATACTTTTCCTTTTAACTTTACTGGCATTTTCGGATCACATAGAACTCCCGTCATTGATCTAAACTTCCTCCATCCCACACTAATTCTATGTGTTACATCGGCTGCACATCCTCCATCGCTATGGATGAGTGACCCAAGATACATAAAGGTGTTACAATTTGGTAATGTTTCTCCATCCATTTGCATTACGGGAGTGACAGCATTTGTGTTCTCGAATGGTAGGTACAGATACTCTGTTTTCTTTCTGCTCAGTCTCAATCCATTGTCCTCCAAGATTCTTCTCCACCTTTCCAGACTATTTTGCAGGTCTTCATGTTTTTCACTTATTAATACGATATCGTCTACAAATAGTAGGATCTTTAGGAGACTGTTCATTTCCTGGTTAGTTAAATAGTCCATGACTAAGATGAACAGTAGCGGACTGAGTACCGATCCTTGATGTACCCCCACCTTTACAGGAAATTCTGGTGAAGTTCCCGAAGTGCACCTCATTTCTCCCATCCACGCCCTTCAATATATCCGTATCGTTTATTCAAACATGTTGAAAAGTACCACACGAATTAATAAAAACAAGAGTCTTAATATATTCTGAAAATGGAGCAAGTGAAATATTTAAGCGTGAAATTATTTATCGTAAAATATGCAATATGAGATTTTTTGTTCGTGGCTATTTTTATTTAGGCGTCATAAATTATTTATAATTCGTTTATAATTTTTTTTTAAACATTTTTTTAATATTTCGTTTTTGAAAGTTTTTTCTTGTCATCACATGATAAACTTTAGTGTTTAACCAACTGTTCCTTACAAAGAACGATTTAAAATATAATTTTATTCATCGTGCATTGGTTTTTTAATAAAGAAAAGTTGACCTATAAAATAATGGCACCAGTTATATTGCCGGCAATCGCTCGCAGAGTGTACATCACTAATGAGCGTATTTCAAATTTGATAATCTTCATTATTATTATTTTTTAAGGATAAAAATACTTACTTAAAAACATGAATACCTTATTTATTGTGAACTTTCAGAATCAATTACAAAAATCCTTGGGAAAGGCCCATTTGCTTGAGAAGTTGAGTATTGCGCCTCACACCTTGACTTCGAACCCAGACTCCGTAAATCAACGTTTACGATACACTGGGCACTACCCGAAGTACTGACTAAACGTTCAATGGGATTTCAGAGAGGTCCTGTCGTTATATTGATCATTCTCCAACAACCTTGTTTGGTATAGAATATTATCGTAGACAAAATGTTGGCAAAATGCATTTATAATGCAGTTTTCTGTTACTGGAAAGTAACAAAAAGGTCACAGACGAGCCTGCCGTATATCGTTATTTAATTAAATCCATAAATGAATCATGTATTTCAAAAACCCCAAACTCATATTTTTTTCGAATTTCACTTTTCTAAGGATTTTTATTGTTTATTTAGATTTCGTTATTTCAGACACAAAATATGAAGTCATTAATTATACCCAAACACTTCTTATATTGGAGATATAATTCTGGAACAAAATATCAAATTGTACATTTAAATGTTCGTGGATAAATTTATTAAAATCAGAGTCCTTAAAAAGGATTTAATAGTGCTTGAAAAACCGTTTGTTCGGTGTTCTGGATCACATATTTTTAAAAGTGTCGCTCTGCATACAAATTGTTATAGTAAACAGAGAAATTAATGAAAATTCTATGATATATTAATTTGCAGATTTTACATAAAAGACCTCAGATGAACCATTAGCATCGAAATATTTTTAAGCTCAATTCTTCAAAATTCAGTTAACACAAAATTAATATTTGTAAATATCAAAACAATTTTTTTTTTCAAAACTTGAACTATTTGTTATCTTCTTCTTCTTCCTGGCACTGTCCCAACTCATTGCCTAGGTAGGCTGTTGTGGTCGGCTCTTCTCGTTCTCAGGCTGTATGTTCTTCGGTTCTGGGTGTCGCTTTCATCTAGGCCGTTTCTCTGCAGGATTTTGAAGCATTGAGTTATCCAGGAGTTCTTTGGTCTTCCTCTGGACGACCGTCGAGGAAGATCCACAGAAATTGCCTGATTTACCGTATGGTCTGGTGGTTTCCGTCTTATGTCCCCGTACCATATCTCGTCTTATGTCCCCGTACCATCGCTGTCGCTCTTCCAGCTTACTGTTTATGTCATTGACCCACAGGCTACCACGAATGCGTGAGCTCTTAATTCTATATTTTAGTGATACTCATGCCGACCACCTAAGCATTCGCATTTCTGCTGTTTCAAGTTGCCTAGAGTATGAGCTATACATATCATAGTCTACGATTTGTATTGCAAAATTAAAATTATATATTTTTTTAACCATTAACAGCACCTCTTCTAACCATTAACAATGGGAAAAATGTTGGAAGAATATTGAAGTAAAGTTTTTTTAAAACGCCCTGTTAGTTTTCCACAAATTAATTATTTATCTTAAAATAACCGATCGACTAATCGTTAACCTTATTGAACCAAGGGTCCGTCCTCATTGCCGGTGTAGACCGTCACCCCTTCATACAAATATTTCGCTCGTCGTAGATATCAGCCGGCTATCCGAGTTTATGAAATTTTCCCGATAATATTTGGATAGCGGAAGTGTCAAATATTTTATATCTATGAATCGACGCTATTGAGTTTAAGCCGATAAATGTGACGGTGATTAAAACAAAATTACTATTTGCTTTGCCCTTTTTAGGTCAATTACACGTTATTGATGGTCTGCGGAATTTTGTCTATAACTTTGTTATTATTTATTTATGGTCTGATTTCGGTAATCAATAATGATAACATGACAATGTGAGTGCGAGTGAACACAAAAATACAAGATTCTACAATACAATAATATACATTAACATCAAAATACTAACATGATTTATTAAATCTGCTATGGAAATCGTGTATACGTACTACCGCATACAATAGGTCAGGGCCCAGAAGGCCCAGTGACATGTGCAGTGCAAGAAAAAAAAAACGCAATTTACAGCATTTACAAATTTCAATTTGAACACTTAACGTATATTGGTACCCCTAACACTGGCTGAAAATAGTTTCTACGCAAATAAGAATTTGTATATACGAGTATATCATCACCCCATGTCCCTTACTGGCTAGATAGAAGAACGTTTCTCCAATCTTTTCAATTCAAGCACACAACTTTCGCCTCCTCTACATTCATACATCTTGTCCTGCACAATCTTCTATTATTAGTATTTTCTCAATTTTCCTTATTTTAAAACTTTGTCAATCTGATTTAGCCTGATTTTTCTCAGACAACCTCTTACACGCACACCTTGCACTTCTGACTTGTATACTCGCTTAGTCATTCATTCTCTCCACATGTCCAAACCATCTTAATGCTCCTTTCTTCAGCTAACTTAAAACATCCAGTTTATCTATGCATTCATTACTAATCTCTTCGTTCGGCCCTTTTTCATACATTGACACACCACCCTTTTTTCTTAGTGTTCGTATTTCCACATCATTAATCTTATTTTTATATTTTTTCTGCCAAATCGAAGTATCACTTCCGTACTTCAAGGTAGGCACCAACACACTTATGGATTATTATTTTTCTTACTTTTGATATTACGTGGTTGTTGATGTTATATTGAGTGATCCGTTTACCTTGTTTTCCTGTTGTTACTATTCTTTCAAATAAAAACATCCTCACAATAATATGAAGTTAAACCTTCTTCTTCATCTTATTTTAGGCCTGTTATGGTCCTGCATCATTGTTTGCCTCTTGCGACGTCGACTGCCAGCTGTCTTTCCATCTTTTGGGAGGTCGTCCTGGAGGTCTGCTTGCTTGGGGAATACTGTCCCTGGCCATTCTTACTGCTCTTGGTTCCGCCATTATGGATACGTGTTCGTTCCAGAACCTTCTTCTCTGTCGTCCCCATCTGACAATATATTCAACTTCGCACGTCCTTCAGATTTCTGTGTTACGTACTCTATCACGAAGGGTTTTGTCAGCGATACTCCTGAGTACCTTAATTTCGCTAGTTCGAAGGAGATTTTCGGTTCTGATAGTGTTGGCTCTGGACTCTATGCTGTATATCATTATGGGGCGGACACAGGTCTTGTATATCATCACTTTGCTTTGGATGTTCATATGCTTGTTTTTCCAGATAGTGTTGAGTTAAACCTTTATTTTGATAAATTAATTGTTTAAATAATTTTATGCAATAAACTCTACGTGCTGAACAAAAAATAGTTGTACACATCAACATTTATAAATCGATAAATTTTAAATCAAATCAACAAAAAAACACCTAAAACAAAATCACTTTTAAAATGTCTTATCACTGAATTTGTAACATTTCATCTTTCTCTGATAGCCATATAACTAATTTATCCTCCCGAGTCACATTTTTCTCCAAGCCGATCGGTGACTGACTGTTTCCTCCCAGTCTCCCTTCACTCCTGATTTCCTAAATGCATGTTTTTCGTTATATAAAAGCCTCTGTCTCGTTCTGCTAAGTGGTCTTCTTCCGTGTTGTTAGGGTTGCATAACGATCTTGGTTGACCGTTGAGATCTCCTTACATGGCCTACCCATTCCAACCTTCGCGATCTTATATCGCTGGAAATAATTGGTTGTTTCGTCAATATCCGAATTTCTACATTAGATCTCAGTTTCCACTTTCATGGTGTATGTTTTAATGTTGTAGCGTTTAAGTTTAATAAATGCGTATGACTAAAAAAATATTATTAACGCCGTTTAAAGTCATTAATATTCATAGAATGAGGAAGAATGACAATTTATTAGAGACAGATGCTTTAAGTCGAATTAAAAAGGAATATTTAAATGGTTTGACATCATTGAGGAAATGAGTTGTGAACGACTTACTAAAGAAATATATATATGTCTGAATTGAATAAAAGCGAGGTAGAAAGCGGTAGACCGAGGAATGAATTGAAGGGGATGGTTTAAGAAATCTTAACTTATGGAAAAATTAGAAACAGCATGTGTGGTGATGTGTATGGAGGCACGATATATGAACACCACATATATTGAGATGTATGATTGTAGAATAGAAAAAATATGTCTGCTTGTATAGAAAGGCGTTGCAATCTGTATTATATGCCTACCCCAAAAGGAACATTGCGTATTGGTAAATTGTACTAATGTGTTCCAGAAAGCTTGTTACTACTGTTGACTGTTCATTTTATATTTTTTATCAACAGAGTTTATTTAGTCTTGGGATGGACAACCTAGAAATGTTTCACAGAACAATATTAATCATGTATTGTAACAGGGGTTTGTTGTTTATGTTAAATAACAATTTCATTAAAAATAATTTTCTATTTACTTTTTTAAATTACCCATCATTCATTATGTTTATGCCTTGAATAATTAATTTCGCTTTTATTTTTAAGGTCTCCAATAAAGCAATGGGAATTTTTATAGCCTCGCAATTTTAGTGGCTTCCTTAGTTAAAAGAAGCGGATAAAAGAAGGCGGAAAGGAAAAAACAATTAATGCCCTTTATAAACGGAAAGTATTGTGATTTTTCATAATAAATTTACGGCCTTTTACATCAGCTTAATTTCGTACTTTTTCCTCCGGTCGAAAGTTCTTATTATGTTTCTAAATTCCATACTTTTTATCACAAAGTTGATTAACATTCCCTTTGGAGCAGCGCTATTAAACTGGCAGTCTCCGGATCATTTATGGTCTTCGAAGTGATATTTTTGGAAAAAAATTAACATTTACATATTACGAGTATATTTAAAAGACCCATCCCATTCAGATTGGGGTTGAAATATAACTGTTGTACGAGTATATAAAGACTATAGATATAAATCAATTCTCCCAATCAAACAATGGTTTTGTATGATAAGAATGAACAAGATGGAAGTGTTCATCTGGTGTCGCTTACGTATGAGTGAGATCGTGATGGCTAGTCACCTCTTGCATAATGGATGTTGCAGAAGATCCTGTCTGCGATAGTGGACTAGATGATGAGACTTTAACTCATGTGTATTCGGCTTTCGTTTTCGTGAGACATTTAATTTACTGAACACCTTATCTTTGCCACGTCCAATGAATGTTTCGTTTATTCTTTTTACAAAGAATTTGTCCTCTTATAAATTAATTGTGATTTTTATCAAGTGTTTGCAGTTGATGTTTTAAATCATCTTAAAAATGCTGGTTAATTTCAAATTTCATTTATTATACTGACTTTTGTAACAACATTTTGGACTTCCAACAGTGATGGCACAAATCATCATGGTATGACTGAATTTCCTTTGAAAAAAAAAAATAAAGCGTCTAAGAGTAGGCTTTTAAAAGTTTTCTTTAAAAAGTAACATAATTTTGACTGAATGACGAAAACTGTATTTTTAGTTTTATTATGTTGTATTTAGTTTTACTACTGTGTTGTTTCCGATAAGAGAATGAATCTTCCAATGTTTAATTTTTGTTTTCAATTCCATTTTGCGTTCCTCCCTTAATTTGGGTTTGAAACCTCTGCCCTAGATATTAAACCTCACAGATGGATTAACTTGTTAGTAGATACAAAAGGGGATAGGTAATTTCTTTTTAAGCGATTTTTACGCTCATAAAGCTGATGTTACATTGTTTTGTTAGCGGATAAACAATTCTCTCTCTTTCTTTCGTTTCAATTAAAGCTTATGCTCAACATGATTTCGTTCGCCAATATTTTTTACACGACGGTTTTGTTTTATTTTATTTTTTCGCTCGCCTCGCTTTCGAAATAAACGATTCGTGTGAAATGGCACCTTACGTATTTTGTGATTATTAATTTTGTTTTGAAAATAATGTTTTCATTTTTAATTGTTTTTGGTAACCCCGTCATTTTAATGTGTGTCTTTTTTTTGTAGGAATAATGTTACTAATGACCTGTACGCCACTTTTTTTTCATTTATCGTCCCTTTTCAACTCAAATAAAAAACTGAATCACTAAAAAATAAATTTCACCGATATGGATAAAAGTTATTATCATAATGTGATGTTTGTACGTACATGTGATGAGTGATGGAATATGTAGTTAAAAACTTATCTTGAGAAGTTGGACAAAGACAGCATATATTATAATATATGCTTATAAATTATAAGAATCTAAATTTCCATATGAATACTTCAGCTCGGTGTTTTAGAATTAAAGATGAATTTATGATTTATGAGTGGAGACCACTACGTCACAGGCTTTGCCTAGTGAAAATATTATCTTTATCCACAAAATGGAAGGTTTTTTAGATTGTCGTGTACTTATACTTCACGATTTACATTTGTATTGATTATAACTATATATATTTCAATTCTGTAATTGTTGATAATAAAAAATACAGAGATGTCGTTTTGTAAAGCGTTATATAATTCCAGTATTGAGTGACAATTAGGCGTTACAATTTTGGACACTAGGGGGTGGAGCTTTTAAGACGAAATAATCACAAAATCTCTTAAATCATGTATATTTTTTGTTCAATTTTATTATTTTTTACATATAGCGAGAATCCCTTCAAGAATGAAAGCCAATATTAAATTGAAGGGAAAATATTACCTCAACTAAATTTATTCTTCTTCTTTCTGCGATCCTAACACGCAAAGTGTTCTGTCCAGTCAGGTCACAGCATCTGGTTTTTATTATTGTAGTTCCTGCATGCCTCCAGGAAACGCATATAGTGGATGATGTAGTTGATGGTTTGGATCTCCCCGAACTCTCAGAAAGGGAACTCTACAAGTATTTAATTGCCTGGCAGGTTTTTTTTATTAACGGTATAACCTGGCAGGTTATACCGTTAATAAAAAAAACCTGCCAGGTAATACCGTTAATTATCGAATATAAATAATTGGTTGAGAAAGACTTAAAAAAAATAGATGAAATAATGAAAAGCAAGGATGAGGTAAACCGAGGAAAGAATAGAAGAAAATAGTTGAGAATAATGTAACAGAGGGAAGGTCAGAAGTATGAGAAATGGAAGAGCATGTACGTCGATATGTGTGGATGTAGAAAATACAAGAGCTATGCGCGTTGATAGATAGATAGCCATGCGGCAATCTCCCCCAACAAATCAATGGCGTTTTGGTAAAGAGGTACAAGTAATCAATTACTTATTTATCAGTTTGAAGTTTTGCAACACTTGTATTCCTGAAATAAAGACCTGAAATAAATTTTAAAGGTAAACTTTGAATACATAAATAATTTATGTATTCAAAGTTTACCTTTAAAATTTACCTGAGGTCTATATTTCTGGAATGCAAGTGTTGCAAAACTTCAAACTGACAAATAAGTAATTGATGACTTGTACCTCTTTACCAAAACGCCATTGAAATGTTCTCGGCCTACCGCAACTAGAGCATAGTGTGAGTGTTTGTACGCTTTTGTGTAAATAACAACTGCATTATGTTAATGCAATTTAATATTAAAAAGAAAATGTTTCGTATTCTTTATATGACCGAAAGCTTAGTGTTTGTTTCATTACCAATTAACAGTTGATCAAAAAAAGATTTATTTATATTCAATTTTATGTATTGATATTCTATTTTGCCAATGTACTCGTATATTTCCTTCATTTATCTCCTTTTTGCAAAACACATGTACACCATCCCATATGACATTATTTTTTAACTGCATCTCTCTTCGCATCTCCATAAATTCTATTTGCACAAGTTCCTTCTTAATTCCCCCGGCAACAATATCCGACAAACTACCTTCTCTTAATTAATTCACATTGTCGTATGTTCATCCCTTTGCGTCTGTAAAAGCAGAATCTCGTTACAGAATCGATTCTAGCGCAAAATTTGTAACCATAATTTAGCCGAAACAAGTGACGCCAACGGGACTGGCGCCGGGGGTTATAGCTCTCAAGATACACGCTGTAGCATCGATGTTACCCGCTGTAACTCTGAGGGAACCCAACATAGCACCAAAGTTACCCGCTGTAGAACCGCGTTGATGTTACTGCCTTGCTTGTTTTGGGGACCTCGCACACTTAGACATCGCTTATAATACAGCACTTTGATTAAAATTTTAGAAAATGTTACATTTGATTGCATTATACTTTTGCTGCACAATGTACAGTTTATGTACTCGTATATATCATATCATACAGTACAATCGAACGACTTTATTGACATGTGATAATCTCTTCCAGCCTACCGAAAAGATAATAAAGAGACCGGAAGTGAAAATCAGACTGCAAATGACATCCTTTTCAAAAACAAATTACGTGCCAACGGCACCCGAACCTCCTCACGCTGGTTGACGTATACTGAGAATAATAATTGCGGCTCGACGCTGGACCTCCAGACCCTAGGCAGTGAGCCCCGTTAAGACCAAGAGTGCTTCCGCCGAGCATGTCCTAATAGCCGATTAACATCATTTTTGTGACTGAGAACCAATTTCGGTATGCCTAACACTTGGCTGCAAAGAATATACTGCATTATAAATAGAGTTTTCTGTACGAAACGGTAGGCTCCGTACGAGTTTCGCCAATAGCGCCAAAGTCAGAAACGCCATCCTCGCACTCAGAAGGGACGATCTGATGGGAGAAATCATTTCTAGGCCACGGTTGATCGTTATTCTGATATTGAGTGTTTCCCGCATGACACGAATATAACCCTTCTGAGTCATCTCTAAGGTTTCGGAATCTTTGGGTCAATCCCCAACGCCCTTAAAATAAACTGTCACGATAGCTTTTGATCGCCTCGGAACTGGTTCGTTCCGTCACAGCCATGAAGGGCATTGCGTGCCAGGCTGTGGATCAACCTGTATGGAGACGTTTATGACATCCCTGTATATCTGATAGAACGTATAGAGTGATTTTCAAAAAATTGTGTGGAATGTGTATAGAAAACCCTAGGTCAATGGTTATCGGTCGTGGCCTCTGGTTAGTGGTGAAAGTAAATTAAATTATTCGAGTTATGAAACCCTTGAATTTTTTTTTGAAATATTGCAAAAAGCTGTAAATAATTAAGCAAAATATTAAATTCTATTATATATTGATATCGCTGTTTTTAATATCCATCCATCCTGTCGTGTAGCTCATGAATGCCTAAGCATCGTTAATCCTTTAATTACTCTTCAACCATCCCAGCATTCCGTAGTTCGAAGGACAGTTGTTAAGGGTATTGAAGGGCAGTTGTTAAGTATTTTGCGTATCTCGCTTGATCAATCCAACGCATTAGGGATCTTCCTCTTTAGTATGACGTCCTTCTACGTGTGACCACAACTATCTTCAACATATCTCCTTGACCACTAGCAATGTTATCAATGAATCGGAGGACTCGTCGTACGCACATTCTTGACAATCTATCGGTGACTCTCAATTCTTCGAGAATCGAAGCATTAGTTAATCATTTGACTTTGTAGCATCGTCTTCAAGCACACTATTTCAAATGCATCTATTCTACATTTCTCGCTTGCTCTCATAATCCATGTCTTAGTTTTCAAAATAAGTGTGAACATCTCATGCCAAAAAAATAATAATTTTGTGAACATCTCATGCCAAAAAAATAAAAAATAATAATTTTTATTCCTACTGTACATATCTCCGTAGTGTGCGAGTATCCCTTCCAGAACCAACCAGCGCGCGCCCTGGCGTGATTAGTTGCGCTGGGTAAATAATAAACACACTGCGAGACCACATCCGGCTTAGACCGACTGCACGTCTCCGTATGTGGCCAGCTTATTTTCCCTGTATTTATGTCAGCTTTTTGGAGTTAAGACAGAAAATCTTGAATTTATCTGTGATACTTAATCTTCGCCAGCTATATTCACAGTTCATGAAAAGGTTTAATCATACAAACAACCCCCGTAGCCTGGGTAACAGAATGTTTGACTCCATTTTGGAAGTTTTGGATCCAATACCCTGTGATGAATGACTTGACAAAAATATCCCAGTTTTTATTAACACTTTTGGACCTGGTAACATACATATCTGTTGGGTTGGACGACAACGTCAATATGGTAATATGCCATAGTTTAGTGACAGTGAAAGTGGTATATAATACAAATTAATTGTCTGGTTGATTCACTTCGTATTCTTCCCCTTTCGGATCAGGTTTAGTGACAGTGAAAGTGGTATATAATACAAATTCATTGTCTAGTTGATTCACTTCGTATTCTTCCCCTTTCGGATCAGGTTTAGTGACAGTGAAAGTGGTATATAATACAAATTCATTGTCTAGTTGATTCACTTCGTATTCTTCCCCTTTCGGATCAGGTTTAGTGACAGTAAAAGTGGTATATAATACAAATTAATTGTCTGGTTGATTCACTTCGTATTCTTCCCCTTTCGGATCAGGTTTACAATTCCGCTAGCCCAAATCTCTACTTATCTTGATCTCTCACCATCTTTTGCATTTCTACCCACTTCAGTCTGAGCCTCCCTTCGTACAACCTGTCTCCTTTGATCCCTTTAATTTGATGATTGTTGAAATTGCTTCAACAGTTTCAAATCCTTAATGCGTTTCGGACAAACGAGCGTAACCGTCATCAAGCAAATTTGACTTGGGGGGGGGGGGGGGGTAAACTGATATTACGGATAACTTGTTAAATTTGTGCTTGGACTAATGCCATGTTTACACGAACTTAGTACTTGTCATAAGTGCGTCTCACTCGCACTTGTATCCACGTGTAAACAAGCATATTAGTACTAAGCATTAGTGAATCTAGCAAGTGCAAGTGAATAGGAGGCCGACTTATTTACTAAGCGACAAGCAGCTACCCCCACCACAATTCAACTAAGCACTTGTCGCTTGTGCAGCGTCGTCTAAACAGCCGCGGTAAGTGTTCAGTGACAAATTGAAACGGCAAGTGAGCGCACATGTTCGTTCTCTTTTTGGTATTTGAACACATTTCTCAAAACAAGGCGGTGGCCGCGGTTGTCCATTCCGAACGGATGTCGTGCTACTAATACCTCTTCCTAACACCAACGTGTAAACGATTTCTTCTCACTTGTCACTAAGCAGCTTAGTACAAACGATAAGTACTAATGATAAGTACTAAACTCGTGTAAACAGGACATAAGTCATTTTAATATCGATTCAAATCATTATTTAAAAATGTATTCACTGATGTACATTTTGTGCCATACGACAATCATATACATATATTAAAAAACAAATATATAGTATATTACACTTTTGTTGCATAATTCACAACTTGGAGGGTTTATTGCCGTATGACAATTTCTTCCAGCCTTCTAGAAAAATATTCTCGAGTGAAAGCCAAAAATATAACCCTTGTCTTAAATAAATCGGTTAAATCAACGAAATCCAGCCCAGTGAGGTTTATAACTAACGGGATTTAAACCCACAACTCCCGGATTGGAAGTGAGGTGTCTTACCAAGTAGGCCGTGGAGTTCGCCTACGGCCATTAAAAAATAGCAAAAACATACATTGATTATATAACATAGAAAGTAAAACAAAACATCGATTTACCATCACATCCTGCGCATACCCTCAAGAACTGAACAAATTGTTAGAATTGATTTTAAGGATAATGAAGCTTTATGGTTGGGCAAATTGAGGCAAAATAAATCAAATAACTTTTTTGTCAATTTTTTTTTCATTTTGAGTTTATAATTATTATCAGATCTATTAAACAATTAAGTGATACTTTATGAATTAAGGTTTTTTTGACTGCTTATTATGTAGTCAAAATTCCAAAGTGCCTTAACTAGAATAATATTTAAACGATATCCAATCATATGACGAAATTTATTTATTTTCTCAAAAACAGGCTTAGCCCAATAACTTTGAGAAATACAAGAAATGTTAACATTAAAAATAAAGAAAAATTATATAGAATAAAAAAAAGTTGTAGAAAATAAAAAAAATAATGTATATGCGTAGGTACATACGAGTATGTTATATACACACAAACATACTCTTGTATTCAATGTCACTTAAGTACGTTGGTGAGTGCTTTCTAACGCGCTCAACCTTGGAAGAAAATTTACTTTTGCTTTTTGTAATGTGATATGAAATATGTCAATATCCGAAGCAGTCCCGTTCAAAAGAGTTAAGGCCCTTCCAACAGGCATAGCGGCTGGAAGTCCCGTTCTTGCGTATGTTATTGAGAACAGTTCTTGCCGGCGCAGTCTAGTGTAATTGTTAGGAACATTTAACGCTAATCTTTGTTGTAATGCTGGACAGCTGACAACTCCTCGAACGAGTTTGACAACGTATACCAGGAGACGCAGATCTCTTCTTACGCTCAAGGAGTTATACCCGAGCATGCCCAGCAGAAACAGAGTAGGATAAAGCCATGGATAGACACCAAACTCACTCATATAGATATATCGTAAATATTTTTTTGTACTTTCTCCACCATGAGTGAGTTCTGCGCCCCCACCGGGCTCCAATGCAACCATTGCTTTCTAGTTTGCTACGGATCATTGAATTAAACAACGTTTTGAGCACAATTTGGTTTTCAAACGACTTAGAGAGTCTCATTACAAATCCTAGAAATAACAATCTTACGTGCTAAATACGTGAATGCAACCTTCGGAGTGTCTGCCGGTGGGACACTGCCTACCATTGGCCGTATGGAGATCTTTCAATCGCTACGCACCTACGTTTGCAGATCATAATCAAATCTTCTTAATTGGATGATTGGTACAGATAATCCACCACTATGCATGTTTGTTGCCTTGATGGCTTGTCCGTTGTGTCCCGTTAGCTGCTCGTTAGGACACCTGCTGTAATAAAGTAAGGAAAAAATCGTTGCATTTTTCTAAGCTAATCAGACGTAGATCTGAAATGGAATTGAAGATTAAGAAAAAAGTCAATTCGAATGGAGTTGATGAATAAAAAAATCATGTTAGTGTTCAATTGTTTTTGATAACAAAAACTTTGGTTTTGCATAATAATTGTATTCAAAAGTATTATAAAATAATATTAGGTCCTTACATATGAAATTGGCGTTTTGTTTGGGAGGAACATAAAGTTGATTTTTTTTTTAATATAATATATTTATTTAATCAAAGTATGTACCATTGCTATCTATGCACTTTTGCCATCTCATAGGTAGTTCATCGATCCCTTTACTAAAAAAACCATTCGGACGGGAATCAATAAAATCTTTGAAGTCGGTTTGGACTGCCCCATCGGAGTTGAATTTTTTCCCTTGCAAGAAGTTATCCAAATTTCGAAAAAAATAGTAATCTGTTGGGGCAAGGTCCGGAGAGTACGGTGGATGTCTTAGACATTCCAATTGAAGCTCTTCTAATTTGGTAGCCGTCTGTTGTGCAGTGTGTGGTCTAGCGTTATCATGAAGCAGCAGTGGCCTAGAGCGATTAACCAGCCTCGGTTGTTTAGCAGCTAGCTTTTCCATCATGGTTTGCAGTTGCTGACAATAGACATCTGCCGTAATCGTCTGGCCAGATTTAAGAAAGCTGTAGTGAACGACACCAGCACTAGTCCACCAAACGCTCACAAGTAACTTTTTTGGAGTCAATTTTCGCTTGGGGCATGGTTTGGCTGGTTCGGCAGGGTTCAGCCATTGCGATGAGCGCTTCCGATTATCATACAGGATCCACTTTTCATCACAGGTAATGATTCGATTCAAAATCCCTTCATTATTGTGCCGGTTGAGTAATGCAACTCAGCAGTCAACGCGCGTTTGTTGATTTGCTTCACTCAATTCGTGAGGTACCCACCTTTCAAGCTTTTTCACTTTCCCAATTTGCTTCAAGTGGATTAAAACAGTTTTATCACTAACACCGCAGCCTGCAGCTAACTCGGACGTGGTTTGCGATGGATCCGCTTCCACAATAGCCTTCAATTCTTCATTATCAACTTTCTCCACGGGGCTTGTTCTGCAGGTCGAAATTTCCAGAACGAAAACGTTGGAACCAAAAACGCACTGTGTTTTCTTTTGCGGCACCGTCGCCATACACATCATTAATCCTTCGAGCCGTTTCTGCAGCACTGGTGCCACGGTGGAACTCGTACTCGTAAATAACGCGATATTTCAAGTTTTCCATTTTGTAAACTGAGTGACGCAAAGAAAAAAAACAATTGAGGAAAAAACAAATGAATTATAATTTTCGAAACACAAATACTTGAGTAAATAGCTGTATAAATTTTAATTTGGAATTCCTAACCAAAGAGAAGATATTTGAGTTCAAAGTTGCCAGTACGGCAAAACGCCAATTTCATATGTAAGGACCTAATATGCTAATTTTATAATTCGATTACAATAAGAATGAAGACGCCAAGTAAGACGCTTAAAGTATACAAGTCACGCCACGCTAACATTACTTTTGAATGCAAGTAAATACATTCGTTTCCGCAAACACGAACAGAAAACCAACATTGCACAATCTAGACACGGTATTCTACTATGCAAACCATATTTGTACCTCAGGGGGGGGGGACAGTTGCGTAACTGTCCAAGTCCTAAATTTATTTTCGGCCTTTTTATCCCTTGACTTTCAAAATTTACCGCATTGGTCTCGCCCTATGTTATTGCACTTCAAGGAAAACGCTGCAACCAACTTTCGTAAAATCACACAGGAGCCAAAAAAAATGTGATAATAGTTTGAGATACAAAATTTTAACCAATCTTATTATCCTTGAAAAAAAGTAAGTTAGGAAGCTTAGTATTAAATGAGGCAATGGGAAAGGTAGTGTAAAAGCAAAAAAGTTTAATTGAAAATAATGTGAATTTTATTATAATTAATACTGAATCCTGTTCGAACTGGTATCGTCATACACACTTATAACGGTAAACATTCGGGTTGGGGACTGTGGGTGTAGAGAGGAAGGAGACAACCTCAGCGAGCAGCGGCGAGATTCTGGGAATATATGTGTTTGCCAGATGTTCACCCCGATGCACTGACTTTGAAATTTCTAGGGTCTCTAATCTGTCCACTTTATTTCCGTTACTGCTGATATGTAAGAATTTGGCATCATCGATAGAAAATGTATAGTTTTCACGGTGACAATGAGTAGCCATTTCAGAATAAATTAGAGGATTTGTTAAGGAGGGTTTGTGTTCACGAAATCTCTTTTGAAACTTAATACTTACGTTTTTTACATACAAACTATTACACCGTTCCCCCGCTGGGATAGGCAGAGAGGGCAGATTGCTTAATTTTCCTATCACGATACACATATATCACTATTTTACAGCCATACACATTCTCCGATTTATCTTCCTTATATTCTTTTCAAAATATCATACACTTGATCTTACCATACTTTCCTTGGTCTTCCTTTACCACGCCTTCCACTCACGTCTGCTCTGTATATTAGTTTTGTTAGTGTTACATGTCTTATTCTGTCATATATCGAAACACAACATATTCTTCTATGTGCACCTATTTATTCGACTCCTTTAATTAATTTTTATTTTTAAAATATCTTATGTTTTTTTAATTACTAAATAAAAAAACTATCTACGAGAGGTGTGTCGACGTTTGGAAGATATCGTGCGTAAAGATCGTCTAGATCTCGTTAAATAATATTAATGGTTCATACATGAATAAAATGTTTCAAATAAATAGACTAATAGATCGATCTTTTAGAATAGTTTCCCTGTGCAGTTTCTGAAGGCTTTCAGGAGGCTTCTTATGTTATCGTAATTATGCAGATGTGGGGAAGTACCTAGCATAATGACCGCAGCCTCTACCTTCCTATCATTACACTCAACGTATGTATTTTTATTTTTTAATATTTTCAATGTCAATAACAGTGGATTTGAATACCGAGTTAAAGCTGAGTCAAGTTTGTAAGTTACCCTGAATAAAGTCTGCTCTCTAAAAGGCTTTATATAAATTTTGCTTATATTATTTTTATTTTCATAAAGTAGCTATAGTAAAATAGCTTAAATAATTTATGTTATGGTTTTGTTTAACATCTGTTTACTTCGTTTTCTCACTACCCGTTGAGGCGGATTCGGACCATTTCGGAATGGAACCCCGTTTGTACCTGAGGGGGTTGGTCACTACGTGCATTGTGTTTTGTTTGCCACCTTATCCCTCGCCCTCCCTTGAGTCAACACAATGGCGCCGAGGAGGAAAGGGGTTTTCAGGAAAATTAAATGAAAACCTTACTTTATGAGCAATTCATTCCGAGTTAATGAACTTGAGCAAAAACAATTTCCCGTAAGAGTTTGTGTCGACATCAATAAATTGCAAAGAGGCTCTCTGAAACAGTGTAAATCTTGCGAGACAAATGGACGCGATTAAACGCTTGTTTTTTTTTTCTATCCATACTGTACAGACATATTTCTTATTTAATGTGTCATATGGTATTTTACTTTAAACGTTCGCTTGCCTTTTTATATCGTAAATTCGCCATGAAAAATAAATTACCCTGAATGTAATTTAGCATATCTGTGATGCGTCGTATGGAGCGGACAAAAAATAAACACAATTTTATTTTACAAAATAGCAGGCAACGGGGGTGCTGTATCGCGGTCTGGGGCATATTTTTAAACGGTTGACTTATCACGTAACACAGAAGAAGTAACAGACGAGTGACCCATTAATCAATTTTTACAAATGTTTACAATGTTGATACAGCTCGATTTTTAGTAAACAATGTTCTGGATTATTTTTTCTATTATAAAAATACTTGTTTACGCGTTGGAACCAGCAATTTATTTAAAATACGTCCGTCACATTTTATGTGCCACATTGTTCTTCGAAATAATTTATTACCTTTACCTCAAATAACCCGATGAACACAAACAAAGAAAGTGATATATGATTTTTCGTTAAAATAAGCAATACAAAAACAAAAATTGCTCGTATCAGGTTTCAATTCTATACATTGCTGTTCGTGTGCATACTGTTGGATAACTTTGCGAATAATAATAAAAGTGTGTTAAACATCATTTGGCTTCAGTGAACAAAGTCAATAGTGCACTTAGTTCTTAGTTTTTTAATAATAATTTCCAAAGTTAGTTTTACACTTTATGTATGAAACGAAAGCCTAAACTTTGAAAAGGAGTAAATAAAGCAGAATAAATGCGGTGAAGTTGCGTGTCTTGCGTAAAATCAATTGTTATTTCATTGTTGCTTGATTATATAAAAGACAACCATTAAATAAGCTTTTTTTTTTTAAATCAAATGTGTTACTATCGAAAATCATTCAATCAACGATCATTATTGTTATTGCATCAAACGATCCATCCATTCTGTCGTGTTGCTCTTGATTGAGCATCATGACTCCCATGATAGTCGCTGACGACTCATCTCCATCTATCCTTGCACTCCGCATCTCGAAGGGCAGTTGTTAAGGATGGTCCAGTTGCATCTCTCAATTGATCAGTTCAACGCATTGGGATTCTTCCTCTTGTGCGTCGTCCTTCCACGTCTCCAGTAAGCACAGACCTCTAAAACCTGTCTCCTTGGCCACGAGCAATGTGCCCTTAGAATCGGAGGACTCGTTGAAGGCATATTATTAACAATCGGTTCTTAACAACTGACCTGCTGATGACACAACGAGTGTTGAAATGCGTTGTGATTTGCAATAAATGAAGTGGAATAAAACAAAGTAACCGTGTTTTAATTTTAAATAATTTACAGTTCACAATCTTACTTGTTAAAAATACTACCGCACTTGGACAGACAACAACACTCGCACACATAAGAATATTGTTATCAGATGAACTCTTTTACCTGCCTGGGATACTTATTTTTTAGACATAATCGTGAATCGAATCCGAAATCGTCGTGTAGAAAACCAGCATCTTACCAATGAGACCACAAAAGTCGTCAAGAATTATAAATCGATCAAATAAATAGAATTCTAAAAATTGGAAGAGTGATAAACCTTTATAATATTAGAATTCGAATGACGAGATGTTTTGTGGCAGAAACGAAAAATGTATTGTATTATGCCAGGATAGAACATGTTGAAATTGAGATCTGCTCTCTCTCTCTCTCTCTCTCTCTCTCTCTCTCTCTCTCTCTCTGCCTTCACCCCAATGGGGACAAGGCGCGATGGTGATGATGATTAATAATAGGCCAATCAGTGCTGCCAGCCACCTGGTCGGGAAAAATAAGAGTATAACCACCTTTATTTTTTTGTCCTTTCTTCTTCCATATTCATTATTATCTAAGTATAAAAAATTTTACATAAAAAGTTAAGTGCCTCAGATTAAAAATTAATACTGATAAAATATTAATAAAATTCTAATCAAATGCATAATAGCTGGAAATTTAAATCATTCATGGATAACAAATCGGAAAGCTTACGTGTTTCTTCATTGATTTTCGTAATTTGAGTTTCGTTATAAACTGAAACGATATGAAACATTCATTTTAGCATCGCGTGTGCATTCAACGTGCCCCGATCATTCATCACAACTGACTCCACGAGCTTCGCATTTGCGCTACCATTGATTGATGATAATATTACCCATTTACCTCGCAGTTTAAATCGTATCCATCAATAAAAAGGTCAGTGACTACCCTGTGAACCCTTAATCGACCGAAAGTGCATAGTCTAAAACAGATTTTTTTTTTTGTAAAAGTCAAATCAGTAAAAAATATACACATGATACCAGGGGAGATCAACAAATTGTAATGGAAAAAAAACGTTTTAATTTTTCTTTTTAAATATATTCACTATTTACTCTTCACTTTTACTAATAAATTTTAAAAATCTTTCGATAAGCTTATTTATACCCACGAAAAAAAAATTGCTTTTACCCTCAAAATAAGACGAAATTGCACTTTTAACTTCTTCATCGTCCGTAAATTTATTCCCTCGAAGTTCTTTTTTCATATTTGGAAACAAGTAATAGTCAGACGGAACCAGGTCTGGGCTGTAGGGAAGGTGATTTAATGTTTGGAAGCCACAGTTGCGAAGAGCAGCCAATGCAGAATTGCTTTGATGCTTGGGTGCATTGGTATGCAAAAGTAACACCCTTTTTGTCCATTGTCCTTTCGTTTTCTCCTTCACAGCTTCTTTTTACTGCATCAGCAAACCAGAGTAGTAATCTCCAGTTTTTGTGATGCCCTTATCTTTGTAAACTATCAGCAGTATGCCTTCCGCATCCCAAACACTTGTAGCCATAATTTTTCCAACCGATTGCAACACTTTGAACTTCTTAGGGGGCTGTGTGTATTTTTATGCCACTATGGACTCCTGCTTCAACTCAGGTTCGTAAGGATCTCATCTTTATTGTTTCTGCAGAGGTCCAAAAACTATCGTGAATATTCGATGCGTTGTTAGTTTTTGAAGTGGCGTGAGCATTCTGGGTACCCACCTTGCACTGACTTTTGACATCCCTAGATACTGATGAAGGATATTCAAAATGGTTGTAGGTGATACTCCAACCATATCTGCAAGCTGTTGTTTGTTAAGGCAGGCATCTTCCATCACAAGCTTTTCTTCTTTTTTGACAATGTTTGAATAAGTGGCCTCAACAGGCCGTCCTGGTAGAAGGTCGTCTTCAATCGATTATCTTCCTTGCTTAAAAAGACAATGCTACATGTAAACCATTTTTCCAGAGTCCATAAACCGCTAACATCTCTTTTTTTCTTTCTATTTTTTTTTCTTTTGATTTCCAGTCCTCACAAACCACTAACATCTCTTCTAAAATGATTTGAGGTGTTTCCCTTGTTTTGTAAGAAACTTACTGACGAGTATACTCAATGTTTTCCATATTTGGGATGTTATTAACGTTTGACATACTCTTCCAACGATACTGTCAAAATTAGACTTGAACTTGGTGAATATACTAATAATGAGTCATATTATCGGAACATGCGCATTACCGCCCCCTCCATTAACCCCTTTATTCCGCGAACTTATTGACCATTATAAACTGTTATGAAAAACTACAAATATTAATAAATAAAAAATATTTATTTCAGTTTTATTAACTTTATATTAGTCCTCAGAACCGCTATTTCGGACTCTCGTCAATTGGAAAAAATACTTAGAAGTTCATAGGTTCAGTTAAAAGTATTTTTGACCTTTTATCTAGGTGTGGGCTGAAAAACTGAAAAACATGTTCTCGCGGCTCGCCCAATATTGGTGGGATGTATCTCGACCGGGGGAATATTATCGGATGAACCCAGGCCTTTTGATAGCTTCTCTCTTAAATGTATTTTCTGCCATGCAAAAACAATAAAAAAACTTACATATAAAGTTTTTTTTAAATGTGAGTTAAATCCATTTCTGAAATAATTTTGGAAACATTTAATAATGTAGAATTTGAATGAAATGAAACTGAGAACAGACTATTCATCTATTGTATATTATTGGAGGTTTAAAGACATGTAATTTGTTTTGTCAAACACTATTTATTCCACGTTATATAACGGTATAACCATACCGGTTTCAAAGTTTTCACCTCATCATCAGGGGAGCATAAACAATAATCTTGATGATGAGGGGGAAACCTTCAAACCAGTAGGGTAATACTGTTATATAAAGTGGAATAAAATGTTTAACTAAACAAATTACAAAGAGTTAACTTATTTACAGAAAGTTTTACCTAAACTTTTTATTAGTAACAACCTTAATTTATTTATTTACATTACAAAGTGAATGTGAATCATGTGCAAAAGACAGATTTTATTTACATAATATTTACATAATGTTTACTTAACAGCATAGTTTGTAGTTTTCTCTCTAAATTCAGGTTTTAAACAAAAATACTACTAATAAATGTGGACACTTCGGGTAAAGTAGTTTTCAAGTGTTTTTCCATCAAAAAATAAATAGTCTTGAGTCCGGAGTTTCTTTTTCTGTCGCGTCCTCGTTTAGATTTATCTACTTGTTTTGCTTCTCGTTCCAAAGAAACTTGTACCCTTTTACTCGACAGTAGTTTGTTCGATTCACGTGTGACATTTTATTTCAATTTGGTTTTCCATTGACCATTGGGGAAATCTGTTTTCTTACACTCTTATACCATTTTCTCTTTGCTCTGTACATTACGTTGTTTCGATATATACTATTCTACTTGAAAATTCAGCGCGGTCATTGTTTTCTTATTTCTTTTTTCAAAACCTTTTTTTTATTTTCGATGACTAAAAGGGAAAATTCGGAAAACTAAACAGTCGTTTAATATGCAAAATCAAATTTATCATCCTATAAGTGCATATATAACATACATTTATTTTCACGTTTTAATGTATAGGTTATACCGACAATACCTCAAAGACGACCTGCGTTACTTAGTTGGTAAGACGCCTGTATATAGGATGCGGGTTCGATTCCCATTGCAACACAGAGAAATCTATTTCAATGTTTTTTACTAAAGACCTCTTGAACATATCTCTGGCTAGTTGGAAGCGATTTTCACATAGGAATAAACTCGCCAAGTTGTTCTGTATACAACGAAAGTGTTATACAATACAATACCTCAGTATCATCATCGACCTTACATGTTCTTAGATTTTCTTTCAAATATATTCTAGGGCGGAATATTGCTTTGAAAATGAGCTTATTGGCCTAGAAAAATTCCAGATGCGAATAACGGAAAAATATGATAAAATTTATATTAGTTTTATTGTAGAAACAGGTTATTTAAATTTCCATCATATTGTATGTTGTTTGACGTACCTTCATAACCCGTGTTAAGTTGAGCGCCAAATTTGAATGTTAGTAATTATAGGTTTATTAGTTCTAAGTCAGTATAAAAATTATTGATGAATGTATAATATCTATATATTTAAAAAAAAATTAAATAAAGAATACTTAAAACCATAGTGCACTCTAAAGAGTAAAAATGTATTCAATTACTGACTAAGAACTAATCAATTAAATAAAGAATACTTTAAACCATAGTGCACTCTAAAGAGTAAAAATGTATTCAATTACTGACTAAGAACTAAAAAATTAAATAAAGAATACTTAAAACCATAGTGCACTATAAAGAGTAAAAATGTATTCAATTACTGACTAAGAACTAATAAACCTATAATTCCAAACATTCAAATTTGGCACTCAAGTCGGCACGGGTTAACGTCATCCTATTGTAATAAAATTTTGTTTTTGGGTAAATCAAACCAAATGGAAAATATTTAGGGGGTGAAAAAAAAACGGGTTTTTGACAAAATAAAGGACACTCTAACCTTCATATCTTATTCCGTTATTTTCACTTTTTGACACTTATTTTTAACAATCATTTCCCTGTATTCAAATTATTTTCTGATCAAGTTTTTTTTTGTACTTGGGCGTATTTGTGACTATACGACTTATAAAATGACTTTATATATTTTTTTATTTGTAACTATCAACAAAACAACATTAACATTTCAAAACCGTTAAAGTGTACAGTTATAAAGCTTTTATAAAATTCCTCCTTACCTTTAAACCCCCTCTGTTCCTCGAATCTTCCTTACTCTATGAGTTCTTTTTTCTCCCTCAATAAATCCACTAAAACTGTTGATTTTTTATCCTTTATTTTCGCCTTTCTTCCCCTTGAGTCGTAAAACATAGTGGCTTTCAAGATTTCATAATTTAATTTAAATTTGCCCGCGGAAGATATTGAACATAAAATATAATGCTTTATCTCCGAGATTTCAATATCAAACCAATAAATTATGTCTCTCTTCGATTCTATAAATTTTACTTTTCGTCTTGAAAATATTTTTCTTAGACGTTAATCTCTATATTTTTATCCTTTTGATGATGTGGCGTAAAAAAGCCATTTTACAAAATACGTTTCCTGTTCATGAAAGTTACCCTTATTGTAAAATTTGTTTGATTTTCGTAGCCACAGTTTAATTTTAAATGTAGTGTGTATATTTGTGCTCAATTAATCAATTTAGAAAATATTTAATTGTATGAAGTGAACTGATTAAATAGTAATGTTTTTTTTTATTCATAAACTATTCAAATCTATATTCATGGATACGAAGGCTATGAGATTGCCCTTTCTGATTACCTCAAAAAGGGCATTACAATGTATGATCACAATTATTTTATACCCATTAGTAGAAAATATATCCATTGGCATACTAATCACATCCAAAATGTTCAGCATTTTACTATTTCTTTCACATCCATACCTCATGTCTAGAGATGGTGACAACACTCTTATTTTGACAAACTCCACTCATCCAGAACAATCCTGGGCCATTCTGCAAGATTTGTCAGGTTCCTTAAGCAGAATCCGAGACCACTCCACCTTGTGGGTGCTAGTTCTTACGACCTGGTATCCTCAACTGCGTCCACCACCTGTAACTTCTTCTGACTGTCAGGCTGTATCCTGGCAATATGTCTTAATAGCTGCATTTGGCACCCTATACTCACGTTGAAGGAGAGTTAGTCGTCTTTACGATAAAAAAATAAACGTCTTATTTATTCTATACTTTTTATTGATCCAAGACAGTTAATGTATACAAGTCTTGCTGTACTAGATTTAAAATTTGACGAAACTTGGATGAATAATCGTATCTTCAGTTTTTGCAAGATTCCAACAGAACATATTTTATGTCTTTTTTAAAATCTTATTTTATTTATTTATTTACACGACAAGTTATGGCATGAATACCAAGTTTATGAAAAACAATACAAAGTTAAAACAGGTAATTTAAAGTGGACACTCAATTTATATGAATCTGGGGCACTCAATTTATATCTACTCGTATATAGCAATACACCAGTACAAGAATAGTTGGAAATGTTTTTTTTGAAAGCTTCAACTAATTAAACTTGAAAAATTAACCAATCGATCTATAAGTGGCACAGTTCCTCGTAAAAAGAAAAAAACGTTACAAAAATGATTTCGAACTTATAAAGCATTATTAATTTAATTCTGACAACGTATCGCAAAACGACGCTTGAACAATAACAAGATAAAATACATTTATTGTAATATGGCTAAAATAAATAAATTATTACAAGGAAAATGCAATAAATTATCAGTAATTGATAGGAAAAAAGGTGTTAATTCATTTTCAATACTCCATAGCGGGGGGGGATGTGAAGATCGCACCCCTCCCAGTGGGCGCTGCCGCTTTAGGCTCGAGCCGTGGGTGAATGCGGTTATGTTTTAAATATTTGATACACGCTGGATTCATTTCCGTATCCAGCAGGGGCGTTACTTATGTTTTCCGCAGTGCAAAATTTTCCCGAAGCTTTTAACACGATCGGGGCATTCGCACTCGCAGTAGTACAAGCGCAATATCCCATCTCCCACCAGCTTCTATATTATTTTGCCGCTGTAAACAATGTGCCGTAATAAAATTGACTCGCGCAAATTGGATTTACTTTTCATTTAAAAGAATACAGAGCTGTAGCATTGTTGTTGTTCGATTTCGAAATCTTAGTCCCAAATATGCAAAATTTACATAAGATGATAGTATTAATAACCTGACGGGGATATTACAATGGGGAGATCTCTTCCAACCAATCAAAAATATTAGTTGTATAATGTATTTCGAAGTGGTTTACTGCGTGTTTCGACTTACGGCAAAGTGGATTACAAACAAGACCTGACGATGAAAACTGCAGCATTTTTGAAACGTCGACATTATAAGCTCAAACCACGCAGTTCAACACTTCGAAAGACGTTATGCAACTGATAGATTCAAAACATTATAAGGCGGCGTACGTAACATAATACGAGTAGGTAGAGTCCACGTAAGGAAAGAATCTGTGACTGTATCGTACTATAGCGTAGGTACACAGAGCGTGTTAGATTGTGTTAGTCAACTCTTGTGTGCTTATTGGTCAGTTTCTAGTATTAGTGTGTCAAAAAAATGGTTACAAGTTCCTTTCTTTGAGATGTGTGCGTAAGATGGAAACATGTGTGCGGACAATTTTTAACAGATGTGCGGCCGCACACGCGCACACTTTAGAGAGAACGTTGAACACGACTCTCTTTTATGATTACACTATATATATTTATTAGTCCTTCATCACCCATCCTTTTAACATGTCCAAACCACATAAACGTGTTCCTTTCACCCTACTTAACATATCAGTTTTTAGTTCACACTCGTCCTTAATAATAATATTTCTTTTTTTGTTATAGATCAATAATACTTCATATTGTAATTTGTTTTATCAAACACTGTTTATTCCACTTTTTATAACGGTATAACCCTATCGGTTTCAAGGCTTTCACCTCATCATCAGAGGAGCATAAACAAGACTTATTGAGTCATCAGGGGACCACACACACGTGTCTTGTTTGTATTCCCCCTGATGATGAGGTGAAAGCCTTGAAACCGGTAGGGTTATACCGTTACAAAAAGTGAAATAAACAGTGTTCGATAAAAACAAATTACGATGTCTTTAAACCTCCACAATGTTAATGCCTTAACTATAAATAATACACTTCATATTCTTCTCAGTGCAAATATTTTTACTTCATTTACTCGACTCCTTTTATTAATTTTACACGTTCACATTTCAGTTGAATACATCAATGTTGGTTCTAATAAGCTATTAGCAACCATAATTTTAGCAGAATATATTGCTTGGTTTAAATTTATATATTTTAGTGCCACATTGAATTTGTTACCTATTGCAACTCAACGTTTAATGTCTCGTTCTATTTTTCCGTTTGAAAACATGCGTTTCAAATAATAAAATTCTTCAACGCATGCTTGTCTTTCATTGTCCATCCGAATATCACTTTTACTTTTCCTTTCACCCTTTTAAATTACCGTGACTTTTGATTTTGTTACATTCATTATCAAACCTTTTTTCTTCATATTTCACGTACAATTCACTTATCATACGCTGTAATTCATTTTCATTCTCCATTAACACTACCGTATCATCAGCATACAACGTTTAACATAAATAAATATTGGTTGATTAATAGCAACATAGTATACCTATATCATCATCATTGCCAACCAGGGTCGATCCACTGCTGTATGAAGGTCTCCCCAAGTTGACTCCAAATAGTTAAATTTTTTGCTCGTTGATGCCATGTGATGCTGCCACGCTTCCTGATTTCATCTATCCAGCGTACCTTCGGTCTTCTTCTGGGCCTCTTTATGCCTCTTGGGTACCATTGGATGATATCGGTTGTCCATCGGAAGTCTGACATTCTGGCTATGTGTCCTGCCCATTGCCACTTCATGCTTTTGCACACCTTTATAACGTCTTCTACCTTTGTTGTATAACGAATCTAGGTGTTTCGTTTACGGTCTCTTTTAGTGTATCCCAACATGCATCTCTCCATGCCCCTTTGTGCGGTCTGGAGTTTTTGTGTGTTCTTTACTATGAACGTCCATGTCTCGCAGCCATACGTAAGTACTGGGAGAATACACTGGTTTTAGACCCTTCGCTTCAAGGATATTGGGAGATTACTTTTGAAGATGTTGTTCAAACGTCCAAAGGAGATACTATTTCCCCAAAATTATACCTATATACATACGAGTGTATCCTGAAATTGCATATACCATATATTTCAAGATAATGAACAATAAAATACATTTAACAGAGAAGCTATCAAAAGGTCTGGGCTCATCTCATAATATCCCCCCCAGTTGAAAAACACTCCACCAATAGAGGGTGAGTCCCGACGTGAGGACGTCCGATGTTTTTCTGCTCACACTCTTGTATGTACATGTTAATTAAAAATTAAAATAATAAAAATTATTTAAAAAAACAGTCAATATACTTAAAATAATAAAATAATCACCAAAAAATTAACATTCAAATATACTCGTATATCCTACAATCAAACACACATGCTAGAACAAAGGAAAATAAAATCCATTCAAAAGAGAATCCTCCAAAAGGTCTTGGCTCATTCCCTCGACATTTTTATGCCACCTAATGACCTTTGGAGATCTTTAAGGCATGCATCTTTATAAATATTGAACACAGTAAGTGATCAACATTCAAAATTGTTTTGTCAATTAAAATGATTGTGTTAATTAAAACTTAACAAAACTTCTCAAGTTTTATTCTTCAGAAACAGCATTTTCGTGAACTTTAAGAAATAATAAAATAAACACGATGTAGAATGTATTTTCGTAAAATTGTCATTCCAATATAAATGTGAAAAATAAAAAAAGAGTTAATAACATCGAAGATCTAATATTTGTACGGAATATATTCACAAGTATACAGAAAAATAAAACGGTAATAAACGACAATTGTCAACAGACGAATCAGAATTGCTTATACGCGTCAACTCAAAACAAATAAAACTTAATGTGACATATACGTCACATACGCGTGTACTCGACTATGCGTATATTCGTATCTTCGTGTACGCTTGTGTCAGTACATATAATACAACTTCCGCAGGAAACGAAAGGCGTATTTGATTCGTTCATTATTGTCAGACCAAAAATAAAATAAGCGATTACCTAAGGAAATGTCAAGCCTTCATATTTTATTACAATTTTTATTGTCTTCTTTTTTTTTAATTCCACTGTCGAAAACTCATCATCGAAATTAAAAGACAAAACGGTTGGATTTTTTTTAATTGTTTTTATCCTTGAAACACTTGAACGGTATAATTGCCTTTTTACAATACAATAATTATAAAATACATACAAACATATCAGCTTCCCAGCTGGGGTAGGCAGAGATAAGAGCGCCAAACTTTCCTATCTAAAAAAACTTAAAATAAACATAAATTTTAATAAAACATAGTTTCTTAGTCTTCATATATCGTTGAGGTAGATTTTACTAATCGGCTTAATGGTCGGTTAAGTGGTATAATTTTTTTTTTAAACATTATTTTATTTATATTCATTTTTTCCCTTTTTCATTTTAATATGCTTAAAAGCCCATAAACCTGTTATTCCACCAACAGAATGAATTGATGATGATGTAAGGGATTTGAAAAATACCACCAAATTACACAAATTCATTCCTCTCATTCAACATTTCATTCGTTTCAGGTTTATTTTTTTAAATAAATTCATTTCAATTAATATAATGTTTGGTGTATAAGGGATATTTTTCTAAAGATTTTGAGATATTAATTTAATTTACGTATGCTTTGTTCCTTTTATTCCATTTAACATAATTATTTGAACGATTTAGTACTTATTTACATTTAATTCACATATTAGCAATTTTAACATGTTTTGATAATTTTTGTATGTATTCTGAATATTTACTTTTACATCCATACACATCATCATGCCGTGCCCCTTGCAAGGTAGGCAGAGAGAACAGGTCCCCAAACTTGTATATCCAAGCACACAACTTTCGCTTCCTCCCTATTCATACATCTCGTCATGCAAAATCCTCCATTATTAATATTTCTCATATTACATTCTTTCAAAATCTGGTCCATTTGATCCAGCCACGCTTTCATTGATCTACCTTTTACGTACTTCTACACGTGTGACTTGTTTACTCGCTTAGTCATTATTTCTTAATTTATTCTCTCCATATGTTTTAACCATCTTAGAACTCCTTTATTACTGTTTCTTTAAATATCTATGCATCATTCCTGATGTTTTCATTCCACCTTCTTTCATATATTAACGTTTTACAATTTTTTCTTAGTTCATGCGTCTCCACAGCATCAATCTTACTTTCATTTTTCTTCTACCAAGTCCAAGTTTCATTTTCATTCGTTAAGGTGGGCACTAAAACAATGTGTGATCTATTGTAATATTTGCTCCTTTTGATATAACACAGTCGTATATTACATAAAGGGCTCCATTTAACTTGAACCCTATCGGTGCCCTTCTTTCAATCTATTTACTTATCATATTCATAAATGTTTAATTTTTATTTTTATAAATGACCTGTTCACGTGATGCTTTGAACGTTGTTCTTTGTATTGTATTTTTATTTGAAAACAGTTAATATAAGTTTGTTTAGAGAAAAAATGCTTTATGGGAATGATGGGTATCTGGAGAGAGCCGCTTGAAAGTATTCCAAGGCTTCATTATTTTATCGCTTACTAGGATCTCGACTAATGTAACATTTATCTAACACTATCAACCTATTTTAAGACAAAGAATTTGGCGCTCTTGGCCTAACGTTGGAAAGCATGGATTTCTAGGGTGCGGACCGACCAGAATGGAAGTATTTTGTGGTGCCCTCGTGTTGTGAGCTTTGTTTTAAAATCTACTAATCAAACATGACATCTAATTTATATGCTTTTATAAATTGCTAATTTTTATCACAAAAATTTAACTAACAAAACAATCTTGTCAAGCGTATTTTGCATAAATGATCTTTTATTTTCGTAAAAATGCGTTCAGGCTGTATCTTGAAGAGGGAAAAATACATATATCGGTTATTCCCTTTGTTTTTCCTCAATATGTGCGCAGCGGAAATGTGGGAATCCCCGAGGCAGTTAATACAAAGGGTTACTTCCGTCTATATAAAGTGGCGCTAAAATGCTCCCTCCTTTGTCCGTAATGACTTTAAATTCAATTCGCCCGCCCCGAAAAGTACAATGGAGCCCTGTTTTCTTTCTTCCCCGGTATCCGTTCAAATCGGATTACCTTCCGGAGATAATGGCGTATAGACACCTTCCCGTATCCGGGACCGCCGGCTCGTGAAGTCACGTACCAATTTTATCGCGTCTCTATTCCCGGTGCCTACTTTATACGTCCGGAAATGTCTTTTATCGCGTTTCCTGAAACAATCGGAAAACCCTGCTCATTGCTGCAGACTCTGTGGCTGTCATCGGAAGCAAAATGTTTGATATGAGTTTAGCCAAAACATGACCATTATAACTTAATGTGAAATATTCTAGTTGTATATGCTTATTTATTCCGGACTTTACTCCGAGTTTGACACTCACGTGCGTAGCAATACACATTGCTCTGCCATCAAATATTTAGATCAACTGGTTGCAGGTCGTGTCCACCTTAGTACAATACAAACACCATTGTCATACACAGGAATTCCCTTCTTGGTAGATGTTTCCTATTTTAATCTCTTGAGGGTTTCCCGTCTAGAAAAAAAAAGAAAGTCAACTGCAGAGATGATATCCTCCGAAGGCTTCATCCAGAGTCCACAACTGAGTTATGCACTACGTCTCTCTAACCGGAAGTGTTCTGCAGCGGTGTCTACGTGAATGTAAAAAAATCTATAGCTTCAAAAATATGTAAATAAATAAATAAATATAGTTTCTTGAATCTTCAAAAAGACTATAGTTTCACTTTGTGGTGCCATGTTTTACATAAAAGGAAAAATAAATAAAAATGGGTTCGATTCCCGAATTAGAGAGCCCTTGAGGGCTAAAGTGCTTAACTATTTCAATGTATTACTACCTAACTATTTCAATGTTTTTTCAACTATTTCATTTCCCATTTGTCATTCTGTAACTCCTTTGAGGCTTTTCTTTTTTTCGTTCTTGCTGAGAGTTAACCTGAGGTGGTATATGTGGGTTTACTTTTTATTTTGTTTTCTGCCATACGGTTTTGTTTTTTTATTTATTCTTTAATCTAGATATGCGGGGGTGTGGGATGGAAGCCCCCCGATGCCCTTGCGGTCGGGCTCGCCCTACATTGGGGGGGTGTATCTCGGCCGGGGGAATGTTTGTGGGATGTGCCCGGACCTTTTAATGTCTTCTCTCTTGAATGTATTTTTTTGTGATCTATTTATTTTCTTTGTTTTTTTTTATCGTCTTGTTCTACGTGTTCAAGGGTGTATGCTGAAAAACATCTGGTGTCCCCGTGGCTGGGCTCGCCCTATATTGGTGGGGTGTATCTTGGCCGGGGGGATGTTATTAGATGAGCCCAGACCTTTTGATAGCTTCTGTTTTTTAATGTGTTCTTGAAATTTGTCCAAATGTATTATGTACATACTATGTTGCTTTCAATAAACCTGTATTTATTTATTTTATTTAAACCTTGCTTTATAAATTATTTTGTTATTATTATTAGGCTGGTTGTTTACTTCTACGTCCTTGCTACTGATCGTTTTATTAATCATATAAACAGCGTGGTGAATATTTTATTAAATTTATTTTAAATAAACAATGTAGATAATCTTGAATCAAATTTGTTTATTTGGTTTTAAAAATAATTATAAACCTTATTTCTTACATGTATGGTTTAACACCCGAAAAATAATTTATTTAATAATTCAGTACAGTGTACAATATGCGAATTTATTCTCTTCTAATCGAACTAATCATACAGTTGATTTACTAAGTTTTGAGTTAAAGATGGAGAATTGACATTTTTTATGTATAGAGAAACAACATTCGATAACAACATATAAACCACAAACAACGCACAAAAGAAAAACAAATTAAACTAGGTCATTTTTTACTAGAAGAAGGAAATCGGGATTAGGTAAAAGAATGAAAATCCGAGAAAAACAAGATATTTTTATGAAGGGAGTTTGAATGTTGTTTTTTTTGCATGAATTTTTTTTTCACTTCAAAAATACTTAAATATGTCCTTAAAAATACAAAATACGTAGACAACAAAAATGCCAGATGTTTCCGTCTTCTTTAATACTCCTTTACATTTTTTTTAAGTCTTGAAATATTTTAAAATTATTTTGATCTTTTGTTATTTTGGAAACCAAAAGTTATCACTCGTAGTAACATACTCGGTTACATAAGCTTAAATCAGAGCACATCGATTAAGCTTGTACGACGCCAACTTGGGAGAATGTTAAACTCTCTAGCTTCAATCTTATCCCTTCGTCCTATTGTAATATTTACGGCCATCTGGACCAATCCACAGATTTCATTCTGTGGTTCTTGCTGCGATGATAATTAAGTCAATAAGGAAACTCGACTCACCCTTACACCGGTTCAACTTCGGACCGATTGGCTACTCCGATCTAGTGGCGTCAAAGGATAGTTTTGCTGCATTCGAAATTTTCTGTGAAAGTTGAAACAACTTGTCAGACTGTTTCAACTCCAGGTCTTAAGCGGCTTTATAAGTATATTTACTGTGTTGCGTGCCACTTTCCTTCTCCCGTTATTTCGGATATTAAGTCCGTCATCGCCGTTATTCTTTTTACACTCTAGTGTGGCATCATCGGAGAATGAGTCCCTTAGGGAAGTTTCATCATCGTCATTACGTAATGTCTCGCTCATAAAAAAATAAAGAAGATTTCGATCTTCTAGTGTAGATCGCGCTAGATGAAAACTTATTTTGTCCCCATAATAGTATGGGTAGTGATGGAATCGAACTGAACTAAACTGATATCTCAAAGTTTGATAATTTGTGTATATTATACTGTATTATTCGGTTGTTAGATTACCACCTGGCAATAATTCCGCCCTATAGTATTTAAAATTAAGTGTTAAATAAACATATTGAACGTGGTTTATTCACTGGACTTCTATGCAAAATGTCATCATTTTTTTCTTCGTAACACGTTTTTTTTTTAGTTTTAAGAAATAAAGTGATACTTACATATACTCATTTAAAACTAAATGTATTATCAGTAAATCTAAATACGAGCGATGACTCATTCGGTCTTACTACTTAAGAATTCAAACAATTGTATTCATCGTTTTGGCGTTCGTGACATTGTATTGTATAAGGTTATACTTTCGTTACATTGTATTGTATAAGGGTATACTTTCGTTACATTGTATTTTATAAGGTTATACTTTCGTTGTATACACTCCAACTTATTGTCTTGTAGCAATCCCTTTCAATCAACCAAAAGGCTTTGTTAAACAAGTCTTGGATGAAAATTGAACTAGAACTCGAATAATAATAACTGGGTACCAACTGGAATCGAACCCACAATCCCCGGGCTGAAAGATAGATGCCCTGTCATCAACAAAGCCACGGAAGGCGTCATTGATGGCGCCTAGAGACTATTCAAGAATCGAATATAATTTTCTGTTCTCTTTTGTAGGGCACGCGTTAATATTTAGATATTTTTTCCAACCTGTCACGATCGATGCCGGCGTCAAAATTATATTCTAAAATATATTTAAGCAATGAAACTGAAGGTGCTTAAATTATAACTTATATGAAATACAGCATAATGTCTACCAGGCTTTAAACGTGATCCAACAACTTTTTTTAGGTATTCTGGTCAATTGAGTGTCTAAATCTGTCCCACGAGATTTTTTTCATTCCTTCTTGGTCCGGCACCAATTTGAAATGCCAGGACGTCCCCAAAGTGGGACGTCCTACGTCCTCTGAAAATTTACTTTAAATGGACGTACGAGTATATATGCAAAAACAATCCAAACCAATTTATTGTTTTTATTTTATTACGAATATGTTAGATAAGTAAACCTCTCAATTTATAATATTGTATATCATAGATGACTTTATTTTTTTTGCAATGAATATCACTTTTATCGTCATCATGACCATCAGGCTTCGTCGAGAAAGCAGTTATCCACATATTCCACCCTGGCACACATTTTTCGCTTCTGCCACGGGCCTGCACCTCGTTATACACATTCTCCACTCTTCCTTCTTTTAGAATATGATTGTTTTAGTCGTGCCATGTTTTTCTGGGTCTACACAATTTTTTCGTGACTTCTATTACAATAGCAAAATTATTTTTGCTATCGTACAGCATTCATTATTTCTACGCGTCCGAACTATTCACTTGAGCACTGTATCTTTTTCTATTTTGTTTATGAACTTATAAAATCCAGCAGATACGAGTAAGCTCCAATGATTAAATTCATAATAAATAAAGTTTGTGTGAATCAAAACCATCCTGGCATTTCATTTACAGATTCACTAAAATCAAAATAAATATATGGAAAATTGTACGGCACAACATAAAAATGTGATGTTTTTTTTTTAATTTATAAAAAGGCAGCCCATACGAGCCACTCGCAAATCCATGACGTATGACATTTGATACTAAAGTAAAAACTTTGATGGTGAAATACAAGTGTACCATCCACAAAACTCATATTGCTGTGACTAAGAAAATTATGCAGGTTGTTACAATCTAAAAATGATGTGAGACGATAAGTCCGTTATAGGTGGCTTAGTAAAAATATAATTAAAATTGAAACACTGTTTAATCCACTTGAAAATATATATTTGACCCGACTAGTTTCGAGTTATCTGCAACTTATCTTTAGGAGAGAAGATGAGTCGCATATAGCTTGAAACTAACATAGTTGGGCTAAATATATAATTTCAAATGGATTAAACATCGTTTTCAAATTTAATTATATTTGAATATACATGAATTTCCACAATGTTGACGCGAAAATTCTAAAATATGATATGTCTTGATAAACTTGACGCAGTTTATGAAAAATATAAAAATATCAAGCAGCCATTTAACGAGGTATTATATTTGATAGTTAAATTAAATATAAAACGAATGCACGACGATTGACTTCCACCTGAGGATTTTGGACTCGATTCCAGATTGTGCACAAAAAAACGTAGTCTGGTAAAATAATTGTATAACACTTTCGTTGTATATAATTCAACATGGCAGGTGTATTGCCGTGTGGCAATCTTTTCTTTAAAAAATCTAGTTCCAGTGAGATTTGAACCAGCAACCTCTGAGTTGGGAGACAAACGTGTTACCAACTTCAACACGGAAGTTAGTCTGGTAACAGAACTCATTCACGCTAGATGTCTGCGAGTATTGTCGTCTTTTCATGTATGGTAGTACTGCCAATAAGAGCAATGATGAACCGCGAGTTTTGTTTCTACTCTAGTGGCCCTGAATCTGAAATCTCGATCAATAGCGTCGAATACAATGTTATCTCTCACCACTCTTCAATATGTCTGAATCAGTAATTTTGATGTGTTGAAAAGTACTATACAATTAAATATGTTGAAAAGTACTATAGTCTTGTGCTCCCCTGAAGATTAGGTGAAAGCCTTAAAACAGGTAGGGTTATACCGTCACAAAAATAAATATGGAATAAACAGTGTTTGATAAAAATAAATTACAATACCATACAATAAATTATGTTGAAAAGGACTATACAATAGAATGGATGAAACATATTATTTTCCACTCTGAAGTTATCGAAAAATATCTCACAAGTAGATTTTAACTTGGATATTTTTTGCATTTATACGTTCAAATGTCGGTCTTTTCTTTTCTTATTTTTAGCCGCCATCACTTTATTCTCGGCTCTATGGTGTGTTTTTTCATTTCTCTTTGTCCTACACCGGGAACTTTTAAGATAATGTTCCGATATTAAGGGAACTCTATAATTATAACATTTTTCTCTTTTTTGGTGCACTTTAAAAATTCCTTAGCATACTTGGAGAATTGTACTTCTTTATTAATTTGTCTCTTAACGTTAAACATTAAGTTATGATTATTTTAATTTAGATTTGACATATTCTTCCAATCAAAATATCGTAACCAATTTGACAGTTAAATTTAACCTTATTTGTAAGCAATCTGTCTTCCAATCCGGAGGTTGTTGGTTCGGTTTTGTTGTTACCTTCTTTTTCAAAAAGGTTTCAGTTACAAAAAGGTTGTTGGTTCGATTCTCGTCGTTACGATTTTTTATAAAAAAAAAAGATTTTATTCTGACTTTCACAATTAGACATTAACATATTTAATAAATAAATAAATAAAGTTTGTTTAGTATTACACATTCGTTGTATACAGTACAACCTGGCGGCTTGACATTTGGCGAACTCTTCTAATCAGCCAAAATTGTTTTTAAGCAAACTTTAAGTGAAAACCTCCATGGAAATCTTTTTTAAAAATATCTAGGTACTTATGAGAATCGAACCCGCAATCCCCGGGTGGGAAGACAGTCATCTTACTAATTAGGCCATGGAGATTGTCTTTACCTTTTTTCATCGTAGACTTTCTTATTGCTAGTAGACAATACAGAAATCGCGTGCAATTTTTCAAATAATATGTTAACTTTTCTAGAGAATGGGCTTATATTTTTCTCTTCCACTGTGAAATACTTTGGGACACCTATCGTTGTTGGCAACCGTGGTCTAAAGGTAAGCAAACGGGGGGCTCTAATTCGATTCCTGGTGGTTTCAATTACGAACGGGTACAATTTATTTATCTGAATTTGGGTTTTTCTGTAGCTTATCGTATTTTATAGTGATTTTAAGCAACCAAAAAAGGGTTTTATATAACTCTCGGACAATAAACTGCAGTATAATGAACCAGCAGATTGTCTTGGTAGTTTAATATCCTTGCTATCGAAACTCTTAGTTTAATCTGTCAAGAATATGCGCTGGCAGAAGTGCAACAATTTGCATGTAATAAACCGATACGCGCACAGGCGTTTTCCATCCACAAGACAGCTGACAATCATACTATGGTAGATCACGAGGGATAATCTGTCAATTGATGGTGGAAGGAAGGCGGCAATTTTTAGACCCCGATATTACGTTGCCATGTGCAAGTCAGAAAGAGCGAAATTTAAGCGTTCATCCACTCTGGTCACCAAGTGAATGTGTCAGTACGATTTACTCAATAAAAAATCATTGACACATCAACTCTGGTCACCAAGTGAATGTGTCAATACAATTTACTCAATAAAAAAGCATTGACACATCCACTCTGGTCACCAAGTGAATGTGTCAATACGATTTACTCAATAAAAAAGCATTGACACATCCACTCTGGTCACCAAGTGAATGTGTCAATACGATTTACTCAATAAAAAAGCATTGACACATCCACTCTGGTCACCAAGTGAATGTGTCAATACGGTTTACTCAATAAAAAAGCATTGACACATCCAAAGGATCTTTTCGTTGGAAAATTCAATGGCGCACTTAGTTAAGTTTTGCTAATAAATAAATCGTATTATTCAAAAATCATTGTGCACGGTGGTGCACTGGTGTCCATGTTGATATATAGAAACAAAGCTTGGTTATTCAAAAAGGGGGATGTGAATTAAGTAAATACAGTGGAAATGCATACCTTTTGCAGAATACGTAGATTAGTATATATCAGAAATGGCCAACAAGTCGATCGAAATCGACCGATCGATCGCGTTGCATTTTTAGTCGATCGCGATCGTATTCCTAACTTAACATATGTTACTGTATGGCACATGCACTTATCAACGCAGTTAATTAGTTATATGTAGATATGTCTACTCCAAATAAATATACCATATGTATGTTATTTAACATGCATGTATAAGTTTTCTTTTACTTAATATTTTTTTAGCGAATATAATTCCGCTCATACTTATTTATAAAATTTTAGTTGTAAATTATAATTTATTAGCATATGTGTTATATATTAATATGTTAGATCTCGCGAATTCGATAGGCAGATCGCGACTATTTTTTTCGTAAAAAGTTCATCGCGACTATTTTTTACGTAAAAAATTCATCGCGACTATTTTTTTGCGTTAAAAGTTGGCCACCCCTAGTATATATGATTAATTAATGAATGATTGAAAAAAAATTGTAACTGAAGTATTTTCTGAATTTCTTGAAACTTACATTTATGAATTGCGATCAGCCGATAGTTGGAGAAATTTTAGCAAAGGGAAAGATAAGAAATATGCAAAATAGAAAAGCATTTATGACGAGATATGGAAGACGTAATGGTTCTTTCCTTGAATGGAAAAGCTATAATATATGTCTTCTTTGCCTATCCTTAATGAGGTGTTGCATAATAGTATGTATGTATTTGTCAATATTAAAGGAATGGTGCATCGAGATTACGATATTCCAAAACTGAAAGGATAACAGAAAAAGAGAAGTATTACACACTATCATAAATAAAACAATTATATACATACATACCACATCACATTTTCTATCTCAACACACATTCTTCGCCTCTTCTACATTCATACAACTCCTACGATTTCTCGGACTTCTTGTTTCCTTCTTTCAAATAAAAATTTAAAAGAAAAATTACGAGTATAATACATTCATGATAAAATATTGTCAAAAAAGAGCCTTTAAAGTTTACTCCCTCGACTTACGTTGATGATGAAGAGCCGTAAGAATGGCCAGGGACAGTATCCCCCAAGCAAGCAGACCTCCAGGACGACCTCCCAAAAGATGGAAAGACAGCTGACAGTCGACGTCACAAGAGGGAAACAATGATACAGAACCATAGCAGGCCAACAAACCTAAAATAATAATAAGAATAAAGAATACTTACATAAAAACAAAAGTTCTTAAAATGACAAGTATATTTTTTTTAGTTTTCGCAATTTACCCTGCCAAAAAGGCTTTATTAAATTATACAATACTTGGACTAAAGGCAAAGCAAAACGTTGAATATATTTATGTTTAATTTTTATGGAACGTGTATTTGAATAAGAAAATACGTCCATCATTCATACAGAAACTCAATAAAATTTACGAAAACCTTTTCTCTCGTGACATGTATGTGTATTTTACAACCCCTTTTATAAATGGCATGTCATTTGACCACAGCCTATAAATATAAATTGTTTGTTTGCATGTATGACATTTATCACAAATGTAATTTTAATGTTCCAACTCTTTCAATTTATAATACGCGTGAGTAGCTGTCAAATATTATTTATTACAACGGAAGGTTTTTTTCTGCTTTATCATGACAGTAAAAAAGGAATCAGCGGTGATGTTCTCCACTTGTTGGTTATCATTATTTTAACATACATTTATTTCATCCCACCGTTTTCCTCTCGGAATAGCTAGAAAGGATAGAGTACCAGACTTTTCTACTGCCAGATATATCTATCACCTCATGTACTTTTATACAACTTATATTAATTGTTACTGTATTTTATACATTATTTTTACTTAAGGCATTAACATTGTGGAGATTTCAAGACATTATAATTTGTTTTATCTAACACTGTTTAAGCCGCTGCTCGCTGAAATGTTCTCCTGCCTCCTTCCACCCACAATCCCCAACCCGAATTTTTACCGTTAGGAGTATGTATAGGAGTGTCTTCTCCCTGGCTCCACCCCAACTCATTGTCTGCGAAGACTGTTGGGGTCAGCTCTCCTCGTCCTCAGTTTGTATGCTCTTCTGTCCCGGACTACGTCCCCCAGGCCGTGCCTCTGCATCAGGTTATCTTTTTGCACCACCCATGAATTCTTTGGTCTTCCTCTGGTTGTTATTCGAGGAAGATCCATGGAGATTGCCTGGTTCACAATGTGATCGGGTGCTCTGCGTCCAACGTGCCCATACCATCTCAATCGCCTCTCCTCCATCTTGCTGTTGATGTCTGTAACACCTAGGCTTCCACGAATGCGTGAGCTTTTTATTTTGTCTCTTAGGGACACACCAGCTGACCATCTTAGCATGCGCATTACAGCAGTTTCTAGTTGGCTAGAGTAAGAGTTATACATCGTCCAGTATTCGGAGCCATAGAGGAGTGCGGGTCTGACAATCATTTGGTATACTTTTCCTTTCAACTTTACTGGCATTTTCGGATCACATAGAACTCCCGTCATTGATCTAAACTTCATCCATCCCACACTAATTCTATGTGTTACATCTGCTGCACATCCTCCATCGTTATGGATGAGTGACCCAAGATACTTAAAGGAGTCACAATTTGGTAATGTTTCTCCATCCATTTGCATTACAGGAATTACAGCATTTGTGTTCTCGAATGGTAGGTACAAATACTCTGTTTTCTTTCTGCTCAGTCTCAATCCATTGTCCTCCAAGAGTGTGTATAGGGGTGTATATTTGTTTTATTAGTCTTTCTTTATTATTTTTTTCCACGTGCACAAAACTATCTCCACGTGCTCTTCATTTTACCCAACACATCAGCCTTAAGTTCACTTTCATCCTTAATCGCTTCAGTCCATGTAAGATAAATTGCCTAAATAAATAAACAGGGTAATTAAATTGCGCGCTATAAGTAGCACATTCGTCCTAAGTGTAGCTGTAAAGAAGCGCCGTCACTTGTTATTCTTTTTATCCACCTATAAAGTTTTTCACATTTTCCAACTATACTTTTTCACAAATCAAAACTTTGTATAACATGGATTGCTTTTATAAAAACCCAGAGTTATAAAGTAACGCCTTACGAGTCGAGACTTCATCTTAAGTGCTAACAGTTAAGTATTATACAATATGTATGGTAGGTAATGTGCTTGTCCCCATTCCTTACTGATATTTTTATATGAGTCATTTTTATATTTTTAAAGATATATTCTTTTTGTAATGATTCTCATCTCAATTTCGAGATCGTCTACATTTTTCTGCTCGCAGATAAAGTTTGACATATCCTTAAATCAGATGTAGTGTCAAGGGTCAATTTAATACAGAGACTCGGGTTGAACTCGATACCTGTTTTGCTCATTTGACATAAAAGTAATCACTACCACTAATGATACACACTCAATCTTGTGTCACGCAATACTCGGCCAGGAGCTTCCATGCCCCGCTAGGTCACCCGATCACTTCCGACGCAACTCCACTAGGTATGTATTCAGGCCATAAAAAGTTGCTCTGACGCGTCAGTTAAAATATATGATCATACATACAATGTTTCGATATGGCGGTATTCTAATTCGTCTCACACTGAACTGCCTTAAGCGAAGTTAAGTCATTGACACAGTTAACGGCATGCACTTTTGAAAAAAAAAATGTGTATATTTTCTTAGCTTTACATAACATACCTTCCTTCTACTCCAGATAGCCATATATATTTTAAACAGCTTTAGCCTCCCAGAAGATTTTTCTCCAAGTTAATCGGCAGTTCGCCGTCTCTTCCAAGTCTCCCAACACTTCTAACCTTCTAAGATCCTGTTGCATACTATAAAAAAATCTCTATCTCAATCTGAAAAATAACCTTCTTCCGTGTTGTTGGGCTTCCATATTGATTGTGTCAACTGAGATCTGATTACATGGCCTATCCATGGCAATGTTTGTGACCTTGTGCCCCTGGTAATTAGTAATTGTCTCGTAAATTTAAGAATTTCTTTTTTAGGATTAAGTATCCAGTTTGCTACAATTTGGGGCCAAGTTTATTTCGCAGTAGTCAGTTTTCGAAGCTCAGTAACGTTTGTTAGTATTTGATTGTCATGACCCATGCTTCATATCCATATATTACAATTTATACATTTTCAGTTTGATATTCTGGATCAGAGCCTTATGGCTCAGCAGTTTGTCAAGTGCTGCGGTTGCTCTGGTCCCACTTTGGATCTGTGTTTGGATGAACATGCCCACCTAATTTTTGTTGGTGTGGACATTGCCCAGGTATATGGACTTTTCAAAAATTTCAATTGCATCATCTTCCATCATAACGGCATTGAAGGATGGTCTTCTTAAGTAGTTTAACGTCGAAGAACGCATAAGTTGGGTTTTATCTATGTTAATGTTTAACCCTTCCAGAGCATCTGCGCCTTTGAGGGAGGGTCCGAGGGCTGCTACTTAAGTTTTGAGACAGACAAGTAAAAATAAATATTTATCATCGAAAATGGCTTTATTGTTTTTCAAAATACTCTTCATGAAGATCAATACACTTTTGCATGCGTTTAAACCAATTTTCGAAGCACTTTTTCCACTCCGAATGAGGTAACTTCAAAACATGCGTTTTGAACGCATCAACCGCTTCAGGCGTCGAAAAACGTTGACCTCGCAATTTATTTTTGATGTTCGGGAATAAAAAGAAGTCATTGGGTGCCAAATCAGGGCTGTACGGCAGATGACCCATCAATTCGATGTTTTGAGTGCTCAAAAAGTCACTTGTTTGAGCCGATGTGTGAGAGCTCGCATTGTCGTGGTGGAGAATAATCGCATTGAATGGTGGAAAATTATGAATGAGAATGAGTACGAGTATACCATTAAAAACGTCAAACTTAACGATGCTGATGTCAGATTTGACGTATCTACACTGGTGTTGCCATATCTCAAAACTTAAGTAGCAACCCTCGTACATGGTGTTAAGATTGTAGTTTTGTTGACCGGTGAGTTTGCTGTTGTGCAACGACTTACTCACTTAAAGAGGAGGAAAATGAAAAAAATATATGTTAACTCCTTGGCACAGCTTCGTTTTCCAACTGAATTGGGATGACGAGGAGATCCTTGACTACAGCAACGCCTAGCAACGATGACGACAGAAGCTAACAAGATAATATCAATGTAGCTTCATAAAAGAGCAAAATACCACAAATGAACTGTTCTTCATTATACGACTTTTTTGGTATTTGAATGTGAAAGCTTAACATTATTGGAATATTTTTTTATGTTTGCGAGGTTAAGTGTACTATTTAACATAATGACGTAAGTCAACAGAACGTTACTTCTCCATTGCTGCAATGTTAGAAATAATAGTCGGTGTAGAACTACTTTAACTCCCTTTGTTTTATTAAGCTGCACCATTCGTATTCCTTATATTCATAATAATTTGTCCGCTCCGTGAGCACTAGAAGAGCGCTGGCTCCGCAATGAATATTTATAATCTCTTCACGAGACTTGCGATGATAAATAATACGAGTACGGGAGTGTACAATTCCGCCGTTTCGCCACTTCATTTTGAATATTATCTCCGAATGCGCCTGTACGCTCGTGGCTTAACACTGTACACTGATAATGTGCTAGTTATTTCAATTGGATCTCTACTTGCAAAAAATCAACCCACATCCTGCTTAGAGGTTTTATTTTCGCATTGTTCGTGCGGATGTTTATTTACGATCGATTTCGGCTATTTATACTTTTTTACGAAATTATTAACTGTCGAAATATATTAAAAAGTATGTATATATATTTTTTTAATGCAAATGTAATTGAAATTCATAGCGCAAGATAATACAGATGATATACATGGTTATACAATAAAATAAATAAATATCAAAAAACTTAATATATCATACGATTTACAGATAAAAATATGTACAGTACCCGGCGGTAAGTAATACACATTGGGGTTAAGAAAGAGACTGTCGGCCACGATCGGCTAACTTCGGCTTTGTACTGCGTCGTCTCTGTCATTCATACACGTGTTCCGTCGCGATTTGTCAGTCGTTGTCAAGCATTCTAGGGTGTGGTTGCGTCCACTTCAAAGTATATAGACGACAAAGATGACGCTCTACAAAGCCGAAGTTAGCCAATTATGGCCGATAGTCTCTTTCTTAAGCCCGATGTGTATTGCTTACCGCCGGGTACTGTACATACGTACTTGGATTTCATTGAAGACCTCCGTGACCTAGTTGGTAAGACGCCTGTCTTGCGACCCGTAAGTTGGGGCTTCGATTTTCGCTTTAACCCAATTTTATTAAAAAAATAAATAAAGGTCGTCATTTGTTTAGTATTAGTGCGTTCGATTCCCGAGTCAGAGTTCCCTTGAGGGGAGTTTCTTCCCTAAACGGCGCTATATAAATTTGTCCTTTAAATTGAATCGGATATGTTGAAGAGTGGCTAGAAAATAACATATATCCCATTAGTATGGGTTATTTATTTATGTGTTTAAATAATTTCTTAGAAATATTGTACAGAAAAACAACAAAATTTTTGTTATGCTTCTAAATTGTACAAGGAAACCATTTTTAACTTAATTAAGTACTTATTTTTTTCTTTAAATTAGCGTTTCTGGTTTTTTTTTTACTCCAAACAGTATTCATGTGGAAATCTAGGGGATGTAAACTCATGTTGCAACCCAAAGTATTTAACTTTTCCAGCTTAATTAGGATCTTAAAAATTTCCTGAGAAAAAATTGTACTACATTTTCGAAATCAATTGTTACACTTATACCTATATTTACGAAATTAAGAGAGAGCGTTGCCTCCATGCAACAATAAAGCAATAGTTTAAACACTTCTGCGATATTTCTCTCTCAATAAAACTTACCCGGTTCTCAGCGGCAAATGAAGAAATTACAGAACAAGTACTCTTTCGTCTCAGATTGCGATGGGCTCAATAATAATCTTGTACCAGGCCTCCAAGATATTATCTCCGGGACAAGGGGAACAACAAAGGAAAGACATAAAATTGTGATAATACTTAGTTTAATCCAATGAGATTTTAATAAAAAAAACACCGCAATAATGCCGAGAAAAATTTATATATATTACCAAAAATACCAGAGTAGGCAGACTAATAATTTGGGCTTGCATTAAAGACCGATTCCCGCTCAATATTCAGCACAAACATAAAGGCTATGAGGTAAGGAGAAATCCACAATGATAGGTTACAATAAAAAGAGATCACTCACCCCACAATACCATGAATATCGATAAGGAACGATACGCGTAATGTCTATACTCTCGGAACTGCGGAGGAACCAGAAGATTCTCCCCGAAAACGAAACCGGAACGATGCCTCTGATGATGATGATACCGCAAGCGTCCTTTGAAGCTTCTCGCTGCGCCGATACAAAATTCCTCCCTGGCGTTCGGCCTGGGAGAACGATTTCCGACCCGCAGTTATTTAAAGAACCGCTTTTCTTAGTTTCTCGAAACTTTACTTGCTTCACGCCCGATGGAGCCAATAATAATCCAAGATTATTTCTTTGGAAATACTATTCCGCAGATAAATCCCCGCGTCAAGTCTGGATGGAAGTGCGAGCAGAACTTTCACAACAAAACTAATTATTAATTCGTATTTCCCAACAGGAGATTATAACTCGGAACACAAGGTAACTGACCGATAACTTGAACGAATTATTTAATTATTAATTCGTATTCCCCCGACCGGGAGCTGTCTTAATAACAGGACTAGTAGTCGTGACGGTACCGCTCGTAATGAAGCACCGACCTTCAAGCCGCCTCACCTGTCCATCCGCACGTGATGCCCTTTCGCCCGTCGATCATATTTGTAAGCGATGTCCTGATTCGTCAAATCTTTGGTCGGGCCGTAATTTGACCAATCAAGCTCTTGCATTTGATTATTTATTATAAGTGACGCAATTGCTCGGTGCTAGATGAAATTCTTTAAACCGCCCGTTTTGGAATAGAATCTTCCAGAAACAATGGATGATTGCATCATTCCCTGTCCTAATTACAACTGCGTCACGCTCGGACTCGATTTTTATGCGTCATTATTTACCCGTCAAAATCAGAACAAAGGGAAGTCCGTTTTAATTCCGCTCGTATCAATCAATTTCGCGCGTTATTTTCCCTTTTGGATAAATCCCAAACTTCTCACCCGTCTTTTATAAAAAAATAAATATACTCCTAACACTCCATCTTATGTTATGAAAGAAAACAAAAAAAAACAAAAAAAAAAAATTATCATTCCCAGAGTATAGACACATCAGCTGTAGGCAATTATAAGGAGCAAGGGGTGTATGTCCCCCCTACTGGATACGGTCTCGTGGCCGATTTACCGGTTGTCAGCATTTGCCTGTAGGACACCCCTAATTGGTGTAAGGGAACCTAGCCGCAAGGAAACCACGGAAACCTTACGATGACAACACACTACTGAATCTACTATAGCCCATAACCTTATACTAAGGAGCACGGAACAATCCTCCGGTAACTCCTTACAATAGTACAGAAGATTTTCTTTCCAATACTGGTTTAACCACAGGGCAACCAGTACTGAAACAATTGCATAATACAGGGAGTGCAATTCCTAAAATAATTTTAATAAACAAAACAAATAAAACAAAAAAAACAAAGACAATAGATTATAGACAAATTCACCTAGGGCATGGTCACCGTATACTTCAAAGGTGATCAGATATAAACAAAAGAATTTCAAATAAAATTAAAATAACACCAAGTATTATGGACGGTCACCCTATATCACTAAAGGTAGGCCGTCCCCAAGAACAAGGAGATAATGATTTTACATAAGCACGGCTTGTGATACATCAACGGGTAGGTCAGAAACAAAACCAAAAGGAATCCACATAAAAAAAAATAAAAAAAACAAAATTATATTATACATGGTCATCCTATATCACAAAAAGGTAAGCCGTCAATAATAACAAGGAGATAATGATTTTTACATAAAGCCCGGCTGGTGATACATCAAAGTACAGAGCAGAAACAACAAAAAGGAATCCACATTAAATAAAAAAACACAAAATTATATTATACATGGTCACCCTATATCACAAAAGGTAGACCGTCAATAATAACAAGGAGATACTGACTTTACCTAAAGCCCGGCTGGTGATACATCAAAGTACAGAGCAGAAACAACAAAAGGAAAAAAAACAAAAAAAACAAAATGATATTAAACATGGTCACCCTATATCACAAATAGGTAGACCGTTAATAGATAATTAACCCACCCCTCCTCTCAGGGCATCATGCTGAGAAAAGGTTTACAACCAAATTAGTTAATCTCCATTCATCCTCTCACTAAACACTGTAGCCTGTTTCGCGGCTGACCTTAAAGATACACTGGACACTTACTTAATTATACACTTACAGGATTTATACGGGTGACTCTACTCCTCCATTGCCAACCTCTCCCCCTCACTGTGAACAGAGATCAATCAATACAAGCCCAAATCCAGCCCTTACGGTAAGGACTGCACTACACATTTCTACAATCACAACTGCCCACCCATCTGGCATAATAAGTGGTAATTATTACGCAAGCCAATGTAATCAGATAAGGACCGAAAATTCTTTCGAGACGGAATTTTAAAAAGACACCTTCTAAACTATTAGGAAATCTAACATAGCTAGAACGAAGCAGAACCGGCTGTTCAACGACTGTCCTACCACACGGCTCACACCTAACCCTCTCCCTGAAATTCTAATCCATTCCTATTCTCTCTCTGAAAAGAATAAACAATGTTATTGAAACACTCGCGGTTAGGCCCGATCTTCAGCAAGACACGTCCCCCGGCCCCCAGACCGGAACCAAGAATCACGCGAATCCGCATATGACGCCTGAGGATAACCAGGATCTGAGGGTCAGAACACGCGGCTGCACCAATCGGAACCTTCCAAGCCAACGCCCTACTGGATGTATATAATTCAATCACAAAACACCCAAAATATTAAAGTAAACGCACGAACTCTCTTAGGCAGTTCAGGCCGGTCACGAACTCGTATAGGCAGTTCAGGCCTGTCACGAACTCGTATAGGCAGTTCAGGCCTGTCACGAACTCGTATAGGCAGTTCAGGCCTGTCACGAACTCGTATAGGCAGTTCAGGCCTGTCACGAACTCGTATAGGCAGTTCAGGCCTGTCACGAACTCGTATAGGCAGTTCAGGCCTGTCACGAACTCGTATAGGCAGTTCAGGCCTGTCACGAACTCGTATAGGCAGTTCAGGCCTCTCGATGCTATTCGGCGCCCCAGAAAGAGGATAACAAGGGACTAATTAGAAACAAAAACCCACCATACCAGAAATTATTTTTATGCAGCGAGATACACCATACGTCCGACCACAAAGGCACGGGCTCGTTTCCCAAACGTATATTACCTAAGAAACGTACCCGGAGATCCCTTAATAAAAAAAAAAACTTGAAATAGGCAATACGAAACAAACGGTAACGACCGTACAAGTTACAGGAATTCCGTCAAAGGCTCATTCGAGAAATGCACCCCCCTATTGTCTTATTCCTTCACCACAGCACCTTAACAACCTACACATATCCCATAACCCTTTCATAGAGCTGTCTTCCAGATAACCTCTTGACCTCATACTCGGTGAGTCCCTGACGGACGGAAAAAAATAAAAAAGATCAACAAATAATCCAGTTTCACTTTACGTAATCAGTTACATGTAAATAAACCGCTCTGCAGTAAACAGGGAAAACAAGAAACCCTACCTAAACAAACTTATTCCCATGTGTGGGACAACAAACTCAACGTATGAGTGGGTGGTTCAAACTTAACCACTAGAAAAGAAAACTCACAGTATGTAACGAATTACAGAAAGGAACAAAGACTACATTCAACAGAGAAGGTGAGCCAGCCTACAAGGCAACATATCTGAACCTGTCAATATAGTGCTATAACAAAACAGAACAGTAAACCCCAGGTTCTCATCCAGCGATGCCATTCCTTTCTATAAGGCAATAATCCCACGAACTGGTTACACCAGTATTAACCATTCGTGCCACCGATGCAGGCTACTATTCTCCAAAAAAAAAAAAAAATTACTAGGAGCAACTCCAATTTCCTTAAATCCTCGGTCCAACAGTCCAAGCCAATAACTCAGATATGCAATCACCGAACTAATAACAATTTTCTAACTCCTTGAGAATCCTTGTAGCGAGGTGACTCCATCTCCATTTCCATTATAACGAGCAACTAGCCTAACAATACTTTCCAACGTTCCAAGCAATTATTTTCAATGGATGTCTGACTAGATTAGGGTTCAACCTTAAGAACATCCAACACGGAAGGAAGCCAACCCCTCCCTTCGTTCGTATTTCTGTGGATTCCACAAATTCTTTACCCTACGGACTATTATCCGAAGGTAATTTTCAAACCTCAACCATCCTCAATGGGTCTTGCACTAAAGCAATGTTCAACCTTATGAACACCCGATACTGAAGGAAGCCTACCCCTCAGTACATAAGAAATTCTGTATACTATACAGATTCGTTACCATACGGACTATCATCCGAAGGTAGTTTATAAACAGCAACATCCTCCACAGGTCTTGCACTAAAGCAATGTTCAACCTTATGAACACCCGTTACTGAAGGAAGCCTACCCCTCAGTACATAAGAAATTCTGTATACTATACAGATTCGTTAACCTACGGACTATCATCCGAAGGTAGTTTATAAACAGCACCCATCCTCCACGGGTCTTGCACTAAAGCAATGTTCAACCTTATGAACACCCGATACTGAAGGAAGCCTACCCCTCAGTACATAAGAAATTCTGTATACTATACAGATTCGTTACCATACGGACTATCATCCGAAGGTAGTTTATAAACAGCAACATCCTCCACAGGTCTTGCACTAAAGCAATGTTCAACCTTATGAACACCCGTTACTGAAGGAAGCCTACCCCTCAGTACATAAGAAATTCTGTATACTATACAGATTCGTTAACCTACGGACTATCATCCGAAGGTAGTTTATAAACAGCACCCATCCTCCACGGGTCTTGCACTAAAGCAATGTTCAACCTTATGAACACCCGATACTGAAGGAAGCCTACCCCTCAGTACATAAGAAATTCTGTATATTATACAGATTCGTTACCATACGGACTATCATCCGAAGGTAGTTTATAAACAGCAACATCCTCCACGGGTCTTGCACTAAAGCAATGTTCAACCTTATGAACACCCGATACTGAAGGAAGCCTATCCCTCAGTACATAAGAATTTTTTGTACACTCTACTCGAGGCTCTCAGCATTCCGTCACTCATGGTCCAGGCCCAGGCTCTGAGCGCCAGATACTCTTTAAAAGTAATAACACACTAATCACGGGGAAGAGTACCAAACCCGTACATAGAACATATGGACATGACTCCATACGAGATTGCCTCACGACTAGCTCACTGTTTAATCACCCTAGCGGAATTATGAACTCTCACTGGTGATGTTATTTATAAAAAAAAACTCTACTGCCATTCATCAAAGAATCCGACAGTGCATACTTTCAAGGTATGATTTAAACATTAACAATAATATAACGAAAATTTAATTTAAGAACCTGTACTTTCCCGACCATGAATGACTCCCAATTAGGCACCGATGAGCCTATCACTACTCCATATGCTATTAACCTTCGTATATTCCACCGGGTCACTAAATAGTGAACACCGGACTGGATCTAACCTATGCGTGCGCATCCTTTCTCGTGCGACTACGGCTTACTGCCTACTTCAGGCGACAGCGGGTCGAGACCACGGATGCTTGGTATATCATTTGCAACGATGGGTCAAGACAACGTGAGACAACGTGATTCAATTACCTACACCATGCCAAACGATCTATCATCGTATGCGAAACGGAACTAATTCTCGATGGCTACTACTCACAATGGTAAAAGAAATTCAACTGCGAAGAGAACGGAACCGAATATACGTTCCGCGTCTCACGGCCTGCCGGAACAATTGGTCAGGACAAACGTGAGGTTACGAAACGCTCATTAGCTACTGCGTCCACTGACGCACTCGAATCGAGCCAAGACCTAACGGCAAATCTTGAATACTATCGTGCTGGAAGGGCCGCTTGTCCCTCGAACCTGTAGTCTCAACCTAACCCCTTACAAGAAAAGATACTCTCCCGGTCGCTGTGTAATGCGACAAATCCGTTAACTCCGACGTACTTAATACATTAAAGTAATACAATGTTAAAGAGGATTGAATCGCAATTGCAACGGAATTAAAAAAAGTATTCCGCGACTCGCGGACGGACGGTATCAAGTTGTTCGCACGACGCGAGATGACGAACTGCTGAATAGATTATTCATTGGTAAGGAGATACTAGTATGTCGAAAACGGAAGTGATAATTATATAACACGTCTCCCGCGGCCTGACGGTATTTGTCAGGGCAACGCGAGAGGACGTATTTCACACCATTAAGGTATACAAAGTTAAAGAGGATTGAATCGCAACTGCAACGGAATTGAAAAAGTATTCCGCGCCTCGCGGACGGACGGTATCAATTTGTCCGCACGACGCGAGACGACGAACTGCTAAATAGATTATTCCTTAGGTAATGAGACACTAGTATAACGGAAACAGAACTGATAATAATATAATACGTCTCCCGCGGCCTGACGGTATTTGTCAGGGCAACGCGAGAGGACGTACTTCACACCATTAAGGTATACAACGTTAAAGAGGATTGAATCGCGACTGCAACGGAATTGAAAAAGTTAGCTGCGCCCCGCGGTCCGACGGTATCAGGTTGTCAGTACGACGCGAGACGACGAACAGCAAAAGAGATTAATCTGTGGCGAAGGCGGTTATATCATTACGGAAACAAAGCCAATCGCAATGACAGCGGAATTGAAAAAGTAATCTGCGCCTCGCGGTCTGACGGTATCAGTTTGTCAGTACGACGCGAGACGACGAACAGCAAAAGAGATTAATCTGTGGCGAAGGCGGTTATATCATTACGGAAACAAAGCCAATCGCAATGACAGCGGAATTGAAAAAGTAATCTGCGCCTCGCGGTCTGACGGTATCAGTTTGTCAGTACGACGCGAGACGACGAACAGCAAAAGAGATTAATCTGTGGCGAAGGCGGTTATATCATTACGGAAACAAAGCCAATCGCAATGACAGCGGAATTGAAAAAGTAATCTGCGCCTCGCGGTCTGACGGTATCAGGTTGTCAGTACGACGCGAGACGACGAACAGCAAAAGAGATTAATCTGTGGCGAAGGCGGTTATATCATTACGGAAACAAAGCCAATCGCAATGACAGCGGAATTGAAAAAGTAATCTGCGCCTCGCGGTCTGACGGTATCAGTTTGTCAGTACGACGCGAGACGACGAACAGCAAAAGAGATTAATCTGTGGCGAAGGCGGTTATATCATTACGGAAACAAAGCCAATCGCAATGACAGCGGAATTGAAAAAGTAATCTGCGCCTCGCGGTCTGACGGTATCAGTTTGTCAGTACGACGCGAGACGACGAACAGCAAAAGAGATTAATCTGTGGCGAAGGCGGTTATATCATTACGGAAACAAAGCCAATCGCAATGACAGCGGAATTGAAAAAGTAATCTGCGCCTCGCGGTCTGACGGTATCAGGTTGTCAGTACGACGCGAGACGACGAACAGCAAAAGAGATTAATCTGTGGCGAAGGCGGTTATATCATTACGGAAACAAAGCCAATCGCAATGACAGCGGAATTGAAAAAGTAATCTGCGCCTCGCGGTCTGACGGTATCAGTTTGTCAGTACGACGCGAGACGACAAACAGCAAAAGAGATTAATCTGTGGCGAAGGCGGTTATATCATTACGGAAACAAAACTAATCGCAATGGCAACGGAATTAAAAAGTAATCTGCGCCTCGCGGTCTGACGGTATCAGTTTGTCAGTACGACGCGAGACGACGAACGGCAAAAGAGATTAGTCGGTGGCGAAAGCGGTTATATCATTACGGAAATAAAACTAATCGCAATGGCAACGGAATTAAAAAGTAATCTGCGCCTCGCGGTCTGACGGTATCAGTCTGTCAGCACGACGCGAGACGACGAACGGCAAAATCTCCCCCTCAGCAATGTGCACAACCGCGCACATGCCACGGCCTCAAGCGGTCTACTCGATAATCTTGGCTATATCCTTCACATGATATCTCCCCGCGACCCGTCCCTCCACATCCGTCAGCTCGTATACGGAATCGGAGATCTTTTTACTAACTATATTCTTTACAAATCGTGGGGCTAGCTTGGCGCTAAAATACTGACCCGCCTTTGACTGTACAAAGGACCTTCTCCAAACTACCTGTCCAACGGACAGCAGCCTCTCCTTAGTTGAAATGTTCCGAAATTAAGAACTAGCAATTATAACCAATATGTATTATTATCAAATTTCCTAAAACACGCTTCCACCACACCGCTTGCTACGAATCTACTACTTAAATCTCAAAGTAATTCAATTCAATATTAATCACTCTCTTATATTACAAAGATTTGTTCCGAAAACAATTGAGTATAAGCACCAAGTGATTTTATCTAAATGTAGTAACACTATTTCCCTTTACCGCATCAACAGCGACGCAAACCGAACTACTGTAAGTTATACGCACTCTCCTCTTGCCTATCCCCGCGCAAGCTATAAGGCGAGATTGGTTTCAAACAAATGGTCTTGAAATTCCAAAAACACTGGAATACTTCACGAACGTAACCACTAATCACTTCTCTATTCACAATTAACTAGGCACTCTTTTATTTATTCAGTCACTTATTTCGTTTGAATTAAACTATCTCTCAAAGCGTATCTAAACATTTTACGCGGCAAAACTATACTCCTGATTATTCGCAACCACCTTAACCACAGACGCTTCTCGAACAACAAAATGGAGACCTAAGCTTGTCTTACGAATTTCGCGCTAAATTTTCTGAAAAAGGAACAAATTATATTTTTATACACTTTATAACCCCGTCACTCAGTCAAATACCCTGGAAGCCAGCATTTTTCTAAAATGGCCCCACGTACGGGCGACATTGTTACACTTATACCTATATTTACGAAATTAAGAGAGAGCGTTGCCTCCATGCAACAATAAAGCAATAGTTTAAACACTTCTGCGATATTTCTCTCTCAATAAAACTTACCCGGTTCTCAGCGGCAAATGAAGAAATTACAGAACAAGTACTCTTTCGTCTCAGATTGCGATGGGCTCAATAATAATCTTGTACCAGGCCTCCAAGATATTATCTCCGGGACAAGGGGAACAACAAAGGAAAGACATAAAATTGTGATAATACTTAGTTTAATCCAATGAGATTTTAATAAAAAAAACACCGCAATAATGCCGAGAAAAATTTATATATATTACCAAAAATACCAGAGTAGGCAGACTAATAATTTGGGCTTGCATTAAAGACCGATTCCCGCTCAATATTCAGCACAAACATAAAGGCTATGAGGTAAGGAGAAATCCACAATGATAGGTTACAATAAAAAGAGATCACTCACCCCACAATACCATGAATATCGATAAGGAACGATACGCGTAATGTCTATACTCTCGGAACTGCGGAGGAACCAGAAGATTCTCCCCGAAAACGAAACCGGAACGATGCCTCTGATGATGATGATACCGCAAGCGTCCTTTGAAGCTTCTCGCTGCGCCGATACAAAATTCCTCCCTGGCGTTCGGCCTGGGAGAACGATTTCCGACCCGCAGTTATTTAAAGAACCGCTTTTCTTAGTTTCTCGAAACTTTACTTGCTTCACGCCCGATGGAGCCAATAATAATCCAAGATTATTTCTTTGGAAATACTATTCCGCAGATAAATCCCCGCGTCAAGTCTGGATGGAAGTGCGAGCAGAACTTTCACAACAAAACTAATTATTAATTCGTATTTCCCAACAGGAGATTATAACTCGGAACACAAGGTAACTGACCGATAACTTGAACGAATTATTTAATTATTAATTCGTATTCCCCCGACCGGGAGCTGTCTTAATAACAGGACTAGTAGTCGTGACGGTACCGCTCGTAATGAAGCACCGACCTTCAAGCCGCCTCACCTGTCCATCCGCACGTGATGCCCTTTCGCCCGTCGATCATATTTGTAAGCGATGTCCTGATTCGTCAAATCTTTGGTCGGGCCGTAATTTGACCAATCAAGCTCTTGCATTTGATTATTTATTATAAGTGACGCAATTGCTCGGTGCTAGATGAAATTCTTTAAACCGCCCGTTTTGGAATAGAATCTTCCAGAAACAATGGATGATTGCATCATTCCCTGTCCTAATTACAACTGCGTCACGCTCGGACTCGATTTTTATGCGTCATTATTTACCCGTCAAAATCAGAACAAAGGGAAGTCCGTTTTAATTCCGCTCGTATCAATCAATTTCGCGCGTTATTTTCCCTTTTGGATAAATCCCAAACTTCTCACCCGTCTTTTATAAAAAAATAAATATACTCCTAACACAATCCATGTTTCTTTTTCTATTGTAATATTTTTATTTCTTTAAAATTTTCATTTTTATCAATCGTGCATCTGGCCCGATGAAAATTCCTTATTTAATTTTGGCTTCTGATAAATGTAGAAATATGGTAGCCAGATATTTGAAACATCCACCATTCTTATCTAATGCCTTGAAAAATCGCTTCATTAATCCTAACTTTATGTGCAGGGGTGGTAAATGAACTCTTTTCGGGTCTACTTGATTTGTACGAATTGTATTTTTAGTCTTGGAAATAAATTTTCTCTTGCTGGGCATTTCTTTTTAATCCAGTGCTGATCACGAGGTATGCTATCCTATTTGGAAATAAAAAAGTGGAAATTTAATATAACTACTTTGTTGCCCTAATATCATGCTCGAAACCGTTTAAGTCTGCCAGTTGTACTCGTTTATTTGAAATTTAATTTATAAAGAAGAAAGTATAGATTTTATATGTCTTTCAAATGAACTCAGTGGGCAACTAGTATTGAAGCAAATGTATTACTATTATGTAATAGAACTATTTTCTAGTTAATTTTATTAGAATCAATTAAGAGCCTTCACTGGGATGAGTCGTGACCAATTGTGCAATAAAAATAATAATTGTGTAATAATAAAGGGTCTTTCAAATTGAGTTTTTTTTATTCTTGGATAGAACACAGATGGCGTCGCAAACTTGCCTGGGTCTTGTGACATTTGAAATGTGTAATGTATGATATTTATAAAAATGGAGTCGTATACAATACAATAACGCGTTCAAATGGTTGAATTATTTTATGTATTGGAATCGGGGGAAACGGTGATGTTAATTGACCACCTGTGATCTGACACCGTTGGACTATTTTTTCTGGGGTTACCTGAAAAGCCAGGTCTATAAGAATAACCTCCGATCAATTCATGACCTGAATGACGAAATTATTCGCGTTATCGGTGAATTAGAACCGCAATTATGCCAAAACGTCATCGAAAATTTTTACAAAAGAATGGACATCTGTGGAGCTGCAAGAGGTGGACATTTAGCGGATATAGTTTTTTGTGTTTAAATATCATACATTGTACTCGTACTTTAATGACCAATTAAAAAAAATTAAATCAAAGCAAATTGTGTGTTTTATTCAAGAATTAAAAAATAGAATAAAAAAACCGCTCAATTTGAAAGACCCTTTAATAATAATAATAATAACAATTGTGCAATAAAAATAATAATAACAACAGACAAAACAAATGCATTATAAGTTCAGCAATGTCTATAAAAATTATACTTGTAGAAAATAAATTGTATTGTAAATTATTTTTCTTGACTTTTATACCAATAAACAGTCGTCCCTGGAGCAAGTGAATATTTATCTTTGATTCCAAAAACTCGTGCAGCACCCTTTGATAAGTTTCAGTATCTTACCAAATCATTACACTAAAATTGTGCAAACTTTTGTTGTAGTATTTGCATCTACGAGTATATCGTTTAATCCATAACTTCATTGAAATGTAATTCATCTTCCTAGTTTGATGAAAAAGTGTCTAATGACACTGATAGTGTTAATACTGGATAGTCAGGTCCATGAGATTCAAGTTTAATTGCAGATAGAACCATCGGATATAACATTTATTTTTTTATCCTTAGTCTTATCAGCTTTCGCCGTTGTAAGGCAAAAATACCAATCTTATCCATGGCGTATTGGTTTACGCCATATCCTTGGAATAGCAAACGACAGTGAACTTTTGCCTTAAGTCTATTTGCTCGATCGTGCAATACCCTTGTGACAAACTTGATTCAAAACTCATATATTTTGATCCCCAAGTTTTATACCGAAATGGACATGATAATTTGTTGCGATGCCTTTTTCCACGACAAAATTACCACATAACACATGTAACAAAAATAATCTGAACTGTCATTGACTGACTACAAAGTGCATTAAAAAATGCAAAATATAGGAACGTTGTTCAGTTGATAGCTATGCTGGAACTGACAAGTGACATTACGCAATATCACATACGTGTATATACTAACACCATCGATTTATTTATTTTAAATAAGTACTACCTTGATCAAAAAGTTTTAGGACTTTATTCATAAAATCGAAAATACAAGTTTATTCATCAAAATCGATATGGTCCCCTTCAAAGTACTCCCCATCGACTGCAACGCACTTACGCCAGCGCTTGATCCAATCCTCGAAACACCGCTGGTACTCAATTTTCGGCATGTCCATCAGGGCCGTCTTCGATTTTTTCACGACATCCTCTCGGGTGCTGTAACGCGTTCCGTGAAGCAGTTTTTTAAGTCGGTTGAACAGGAAAAAGTCGCAGGGAGCCAGATCAGGTGAATTCAAAAGCTGCTGGATAGTAGTCGTGTTGTTTTTGGTCAAAACTCATGAAAATCATGTCTTTCGCGATTTCAACGCGGTCCTTTTTTTGCATGAAATTGAGGTCTTACTGCACCAGTTTTGCAGCGACACGTCTGAGGCCCAAATCACTAACCAAAATGTCTTGAGCGGATCCATAAGCGATGTTCAAATCCTCTGCCAGCTCTCTGATGGTCAATTTGCGGTTTTCGGCCAACATTTCTTGTATTTTATCTATGTTTTCATCGGTTTTCGACTGTTACTGCGTTCGTCATCCTCGACCGACTCACGACCACTTCTGAAGCGGTCGTGCCACCGAAAAACACTTCTCCAACATTTCCAAGGTCTGCGGACCGTTAAATCCGTTTTTCACACAAAATTTAATGCGAACTCGTTGATGTACAGTTCATGCCATTTTCAAACTTGTAAAAAATCGAAAACACGCACAAAGGTAGTCCGCACTCAGTACAGCGTAACTTTTACAAATGTCAAGCTATGACTCTGAAATTTGGAGGGAAGTGTCAATGATAGATGTGGTAACCTAACAAAAAAAAATATTCCAATCGGGTGACTGACGGCGCCACACGGTGGCCGGTCTTAAAACTTTTTGATCAAGGTAGTATGTAATAGTATGGATTATAATTTTGTTAAAAAAAATGCTAGATAATGCCAAAAACTTCTATTATTTGTGGTGCCAAACCCTAAGAATAACAGATGTACTGAATATTATTTTAATAGTTTGCTGCAAGTAAGCAAACAATACGGCCAATTGTAAAAAATCGGTATTCGATAGAACAGAATGGATATTATATTCATAATCAGAATACTGGAATTACAAAATCTTGCTATCTTACAATATATGTCAGCTTGTGTTAATAGACAATTTTTTGTTTGTTTTTGGGTTTCAGGTTCAGTTCCCAATGTTACCCGAATAAAAAAAGAGTTAAGTAAAATAGGTTGTCCTTTTGACAGTATTCGCACGCGCTATACTTACGTATGCGAGTATTATTAACTCTCTACTGGCGGTTATATTTTCAACACGTACAACGATGACTTGCGAGTTTCGCGACTCTGAACCTGAAGGCTCATATAATAGGGCCGAAAACAACGTTGTCTTCAGGTCACACTTTTCAGTAGGTATGTGCGCATCCACAAATATGTTAAATGTCACCATACGAGTGAATGAATACATTATAAAAAAAACATACCACGTCATATCCATCGGATTTATTTTCTGCATTCCATTCATTTAATTATAAACCATATTTTTTCTTAACGACATAGGCCTAAATTTTCTTAACGACATATGCCTATATTTTCTGATTTTACTGTTAATTTATATAATACATCGATCAATAAGTCACGGGACTAACCAACAGATGGCGCCTCTAATAACAAATCCATACCATTTTCAGTTAGTACCAACCTTTAGAAATTACTTTCATGACATGCCAACATTGTGTCATTGAGTTACAGTGGTTTTAATGACGCTACTTTTGCTATTTTCAAAACAATGAAAAAAAACGAATTTCGTGTGTTTATAAAACATTGCTTTTTAATGGGAAAAAATACCGTTCAAACTCAACGATGGCTTGAAAAGTGTTATCCGGGCTCTGCTCCGTCGAAAACAACCATTTTTCGGTGGTATGCTGATTTCAAACACGGTCGTACAGACACAAATGATTCTCAACGCTCTGGTCGTCCAAATGAGGCTGTTACACCAGAAAACATTAAAAAACTCTCAAAATCGTGATGGAAAATCGTAAAGTAAAGTTGCGTGAGATAGCTGACATCCTGAAAATATCATTTGGTATTGTTTACACTATTTTACATGAACATTTAATCATGAAAAAGCTTTTTTCGAAATGGGTGCCGCGTTTGCTCACAATGGAACAGAAACAACAACGTATCGATGATTCAGAGCGCTGTTTGGCACTGTTTACGCGAAATAAACAGGAGTTTTTGCGCCGGTATATGACAATGGATGAAACTTGGATCCACCACTATACTCCGGAATCAAATCGGCAGTCAGCTGAGTGGAGAGCAGCCGGTGAAAGTCATCCGAAGCGACCAAAAACTCAACAGTCGGCCGGGAAGGTTATGGCTTCCGTATTTTAGGATGCGCATTGTATAATATTCATCGATCACCTTGAAAAAGGAAAAACCATCAATAACGAATATTACATAACGTTATTGGAGCGTTTGAATGCAAAAATTGCAAAAAAACGGCCCCATATGAAGAGGAAAAAAGTTCTCTTTCATCAGGACAATGCATCGTGTCACAAGTCGATGGTAACGATGGCCAAATTGCATGAGTTGAACTTCGAATTGCTTCCGCACCCACCGTATTCTCCAGATTTGGCTCCCAGCGACTATTGGATGTTCGCAGACCTCAAAAAGATGCTCAAGGGAAAGAGATTTGGCTCCAATGAAGAAATTATTGCCGAAACTAACGCCTATTTTGAAACCAAATATAAATCGTTTTACACGGTTGTTGACAAATGTTGTTTTAGTAGTTAGTCTCGGGACTTATTGATCGATGTGTTATATAGATAGTTTCGAATGCTCGTTATAAATCCAAGAATAATGATGCGCTGTATATTTTCAATATGCCCGTTCGCATCATTTGTTATAAAATTTAATGCTGTTTCCCAGGAGTATTTATTCCGCTGTCCCGATTGCTGAGCATTCAATATTTTATTTACTTCCAGATAATCGAGCAAGTGGTCTTTTACCACGTATTCCAGCATTTATTTATGTTTTGTTAAATATTTCAATGGTCTGAAATCCTGGAACTTTTTGGCTTTTTCTGCTTTTGGTATAAAAGTAAGTACATACGTTTTGAGAAATTCCCTGCAAAAGAATGATTCTCAATAACATTTGTCCAACTGCATATATTGCATCTTGAATATTATTTACCACTATGCCATCTCCGGATAACTTTGATTTACATACCTTCATACATGCCATCATGTCCTTTCTCTATCTGGGAAGGTAAAGAGAACAGAGGGCTTTTTGCATCTCAACATACAATACATCCATCGCATCTTTTACATTCATTCACCTTCTCATTCATTCTTCCTACGATGCATCTGACTTTCTACGTTTACCTGTTTCAAAACGTGATTCACTTTATCCAAACATTTTCCTTGGTCTTCCACTATCACGCATTTCACTCACATTTGCACTTAATATTCGTATTGTTAGTCTTTCTTCATTCATTCGTTCTACAGCCAAACCTTCTTGAGCTTACTTAATACGTCAACCGTGAGTTTACATTCATCCCTTAGAACTTCATTTCGTATTCTGTCATATATTGTAATCCAATGTATTCTCAGTAAACGCATTTCTACAGTATTTAGTTGACTCTTTTCAGTAAGATAAAATGCAAATAAATGTAATGAAAAGTTTGCATGTAGTATTGAAAATATAAATCCTTGAAAGAATTTTCATCGTATCAAATATTTGTTAAACAATCTAGAGTTGAAAAAGTATTTAGATAAAATTCTTAGAAAAACTTTTTAACGAAATAAAATCTTAGCCAGTTTTTTATCCACTGTCTTCGGTAAAAAAATACTGCCTTGGATTTAATTTAATTCAAAAATTTTCTAATCAGTCCATGTTAATACTTACAATGTTTAACTCTCCATTGTTTATGAAATGTTGACTACATTGCGGATTTATATTTTTAATACAACATTTATAATTTTCATTAAATTTCTTTGTATTTTATACGATCTTGATCCACACCATCTAGAAATGAACTCCAGTAACAAAGTCAACTTACCATTTAATATTTTTTTTAGTGTGACCACATTTTTCTTAGATCATTCTTTTAAGTTTTAAGCTCACTTTTATAGTTATTAGTATTTTGCTATTTTAACTTTTTTCCATAACATTTTGTGATTTGTTTGTGTCTATTGTCATATTTAATTTGTGAACTCTAATTTTAGCGGTTTTATGAAACGTTTTATTTCAAAAACTTAAAAAACTTATCAGGCAAAAAAAACGCATACTTCCGATGAAAATTGATACTAGTTACACCTTACAATTGTGCAACAAACCGAGATCTTTCGGCGTAAAAAGATTCCTGGGATAGGAGATGGAAACAAGTGTCGCTGACGAAGTGTGATTAGTGCAATACTAAAGTTAACATTTGTTGAGTATTCTATCTTATTATCATTGTTAAAATCTATCGTCGTCTCGAACTGACGCAGCTTTTTGAAGAAACTACCAGAATATGAAGTATTATATGGATATGTAAGATTTTTTTGTACATTATATTAGGTCCTTACATATGAAATTGGCGTTTTGCCGTACTGGCAACTTTGATCTCAAATATCTTCTCTTTGGTTAGGAATTCCAAATTAAAATTTATACAGCCATTTACTCAAGTATTTGTGTTTCGAAAATTATAATTCATTTGTTTTTTCCTCAATTGTTTTTTTTCTTTGCGTCACTCAGTTTACAAAATGGAAAACTTGAAATATCGCGTTATTTACGAGTACGAGTTCCACCGTGGCACCAGTGCTGCAGAAACGGCTCGAAGGATTAATGATGTGTATGGCGACGGTGCCGCAAAAGAAAACACAGTGCGTTTTTGGTTCCAACGTTTTCGTTCTGGAAATTTCGACCTGCAGAAAAAGCCCCTCGGACGGCCGGAGACCAAAGTTGATAATGAAGAATTGAAAGCTATTGTGGAAGCGGATCCATCGCAAACCACGTCCGAGTTAGCTGCAGGCTGCGGTGTTAGTGATAAAACTGTTTTAATCCACTTGAAGCAAATTGGGAAGGTGAAAAAGCTTGAAAGGTGGGTACCTCACGAATTGAGTGAAGCAAATCAACAAACGCGCGTTGACTGCTGCGTTGCATTACTCAACCGGCACAATAATGAAGGGATTTTGAATCGAATCATTACCTGTGATGAAAAATGGATCCTGTATGATAATCGGAAGCGCTCATCGCAATGGCTGAACCCTGCCGAACCAGCCAAACCATGCCCCAAGCGAAAATTGACTCCAAAAAAGTTACTTGTGAGCGTTTGGTGGACTAGTGCTGGTGTCGTTCACTACAGCTTTCTTAAATCTGGCCAGACGATTACGGCAGATGTCTTTTGTCAGCAACTGCAAACCATGATGGAAAAGCTAGCTGCTAAACAACCGAGGCTGGTTAATCGCTCTAGGCCACTGCTGCTTCATGATAACGCTAGACCACACACTGCACAACAGACGGCTACCAAATTAGAAGAGCTTCAATTGGAATGTCTAAGACATCCACCGTACTCTCCGGACCTTGCCCCAACAGATTACTATTTTTTTCGAAATTTGGATAACTTCTTGCAAGGGAAAAAATTCAACTCCGATGGGGCAGTCCAAACCGACTTCAAAGATTTTATTGATTCCCGTCCGAATGGTTTTTTTAGTAAAGGGATCGATGAACTACCTATGAGATGGCAAAAGTGCATAGATAGCAATGGTACATACTTTGATTAAATAAATATATTATATTAAAAAAAAATCAACTTTATGTTCCTCCCAAACAAAACGCCAATTTCATATGTAAGGACCTAATATAAATTTTTTTTTATTAATATCTCATTTTACAATAATATTTAACGAAAAATACTTAGTAGACTTTTGGACACATATTGTAGAAAGGGAAAAAATGGAATTTAATAGAGAAATAACAAATTAAGCTTACGTAATTGAGAATATTTTCGAATGACGAAGAGACGAAATATGCAAGGAAAATTTAATAGTGAATCAGAAAAGTTTCACTACTATATTTCCTCTCTTCCGGTCCCAACTGAGTTATGACGTCTTGTAACAGTATTATTGAACGATTAATTAATGATTTTTTTATCAAATCAATAATCCTTTTCTAGCGTAATAAATGCATTCTACCTTTCCGCTTAGTTTCAACGCATAAAAACATTTTATTACTAAAATGTGTTTGAACTTCTGTATCGTTGTATACTTTTTTATTAATATTTAAATACTATTTTGTTTTCCATCATAAAAATACATTAAGAAAGCTTGCATTTTATTTTGAATTATGTAGAAACGGGTAACTTTTGTGTATGGGGGAAATTTTTAATATCCGTACTAAAACTTGTAAGAGATTTCTTGAAACTGCTGTGTGAACAAAGTTTAACTTAATTTTTATATTTAACCTAATAGGACTTTACTTAAAATTTTCAACTTAACATTTTTTCTGTTTTCGTTTGGAAAACTTTTCAAATGTATTTCAGCATTGTGGGACACTTTTATATTTAAAATGACAAATATTCATTCCATAGTTGGTGTGTAATTGTAATTGTTTTTTTTTTAATTTAAAATGATGAAATGTTTAAATATTTTAATTATTTTTAATTTCTATTTATTTGTTTTATTTAACATTTGATACATATTTAACCCAATTACATCAAATAACAAGAGATATATGAAATATCTAAATATACTCGTAGCATGATAATAACAGGAACAGTGTAATTCATTGATCCGTAGCAAACTAGAAAGCAATGCTTGCATTTGGAGCCCGGTGGGGGCGCAGAACTCGCTCATGGTTGAGAAAGTACAAAAGAAATATCGACGATATATCTATATGAAAGAGTTCGGTGTCTATCCATGGCTTTATCCTACTCAGTTTCTGCTGGGCATGCTCGGGTATAACTCTTTGAGCGTAAGAAGAGATCTGCGTCTCCTGGTGTACGTTGTCAAACTCGTTCGAGGAGTTGTGAGCTGTCCAGCATTACTTCCAAGATTAGCGTTAAATGTTCCTAACAATTACACTAGACTGCGCCGGCAAGAACTGTTCTCAATAACATACACAATAACGGGTCTTTCAGCCGCTATGCCTGTTGGAAGGGCCTTAACTATTTTGAACAGAACTGCTTCGGATATTGACATATTTCATATCACATTACCAAAAGCAAAAGTAAATTTTCTTCTAAGATTGAGCGCGTTAGAAAGCTCTCATCAACGTACTTAAGTGACTTTGAATATATGTGTATTTATGTGTGCATATACATTATCTTTTATTTTATATAAATTTTTTTATTCTATATAATTTTTCTTTATTTTTAATGTTAACATTTCTTGTATTTTTCAAAGTAATTGGGCTAAGCCTGTTTTGAGAAAATAAATAAATTAATTAATGTTACACGTGCTTCTCTGTAAAGTGACTCAGTTACGTTTACAAAGTTTATAAAATAGCTTAGTCCTCAATTTACCCACCGAAATGTAAAGATTTCGCTCTCAGAAAATGTATTCAACAAGGTCATTCCGCGTGCGAGGGGTAATAATGTTCTTTTAAACTCAGTTCATAAAAACGGCTCCGAAAATCTTAATTAACGATAGCTTTAATGATTGTTCGGCACATTAAATAAAAGTTTGCAAATCAACAAAGGGTTTGTTATTTTTCCCATTAACAATTTGTACTCGTATATGTATAAACAGGTGCGTAGATCGGCCAAATCAACTACCACTATTTTTATTTTGCCTATAGAGAAGACTCAAATAGTTTTGTTTGGGAAAAAGTTACCGCAACAACTCTTCTGATATTATAAATAAACGTTACGTCAAAACTCTCATTAACAGTTAAAAGAGAAATAAGGCAGTTGACCCGATGACGTACCTACATTATTCATTGAAGCATGTATGTGGTGGGACTGTGTCAACAGTCAGTTTGTGAAGGGATGTGAATTTATAATATATATAACAGGTGAGTTTGTTGACTTATAATTTGGGCCGAGGTGCAGGGGTAATATATTGAGTTTTTATAACATTTCGACAGACTGGATTTGGTTTAAATATTCCCAACTTTTAGATGCTTCAATGAAATAGTGACAAATATTTCAATTAAGTTGTCAAATATCACGACCAGCTGCAGCTCTTACTTGTATGTGTGAAATTCGCGGGTCACAACGGGCAATGACCTTAGTGAGTCAGCTGATTAAGGCCGATATTCGAATGTAAAATCTGTAAACATTATATTATCGTATATATAAGACTGGTCATTGTTTTCGAATTATGAGTTTATATGTGCACGTCTGTATGCGGATAATTTGGTTGTATTTACTAAAATTCATGTCAATTTAAGATAATTGAGCTGTATGAGAGATGCCTCGTAAAATGTATGAAAATTAATGTATTAAAATCAAAGGTTGTTATAAAACAAGGTGTGGTAAAAATATGTGCGACGTATGAGTTAATCCAGAGAAACTGGAGCAGGTTGATGAGTTAAGTTTTGCTATCTCAGCAGTATATTAACGTGTGATTGGCGAATTGAAAGTGACATTAAAAGAAGGGTAGTGTCAGGGAACAAGGCACACGAAACCTCAATTTAGTATAAAACAACCGCGCTTTATGAAAGGTAACAACATCTGGGTTCCAACGGGAATCAAACCCGCAACCTCCGGGCTGGGAGACAAGCATCTTACCAACTATGCCACAGAGGTCGACACTCTATCACAACGTCGAAATATTTAGGTGGCGTAAAACAAGTGAATGGTATTTTTATTTTAATCCCATAAGATGAAATCCGATTTGCGTAGAAAAAATTTAAATAACGAAAAAGTGATCACTGCATTGTTACACCATATTGATAGCAAAACTTAATTTTAGTATTATTGAAAAACTGTATACGGAATTAGAAATTTTATTAATCTTTGTTAAAAATGTATTCATTTACAGGGTAAGGGTGGCTGTATAAAAAAAATGTTTTTTTTTGTATTTGCATAGAAATGTGTAAAGATACCACTAGACAATATTCTTATATGGATATTTGTTAGATTACCAAATTATTGGCGACATCCGTGGTTTAGTTGATAAGATGCTCGTTTTCCAACCCGGGGACTACGAGTTCGATTTCCTTTGTACCCAGATTTTTCATTAAAGGGTTGCAGTCTAGTTTTCACTTATATGGCACCTTTATTTTATTTGTTTATTAACTTAACATTTCAAAAGTAATCTGACTGGATTATTGCCAGGCGGCAATCTCTTCCAACTAACCTTTCTGATTGATTGGAAACTGTCACCACCTGATTATAAATTGGCGGGTTTATAAACTGTATATAACAAGAGTTTAATATAAATATTTTCATCTTCTGAATTTAGAAAAGTGTTCCAACAAAAATACATAATACTTCTCTCTGTTATGCTTATATTTAATATAGTCTTCATTTTATCGATGAAAAGAGGGGAAAATGTTGGAGAGGTAAATCGTGGAGATGAGATCACAATGAAATTAAAGAAGAAAAGGGAGCATTGGTATGTCAAATGTCGGAAAATGAAATTCTTTCCAGTATGTTGTCATTATTGTCAATTCTGATGATTGTCTTGAATATACCGTTTTCCCAATATAATACATTTTATGATTGCCGTATAAAAATACCGCTTTGAAGACAAAGCCTCTTAAATGATTTCAAGCTTTATTTCTTTAATTATTTTTTTCGGAAAAAAGATCACTTGTTTTCTTTTTCATTTTGAAGAATGGTATACGAGTAAATGGTTTCCTAAACTGAATCCTACGAATATTTTTGTTTATTGATTTTATTATTAATTGGAAATATATATTTTAGAAATATGTAAATAAATAAATATAGGTTTATTGAAAGCAACATAGTATGTACATATGTTATATATTGAAAGCAACATAGTATGTACATATGTTATACATTGAAAGCAACATAGTATGTACATATGTTATATATTGAAAGCAACATAGTGTGTACATATGTTATATATTGAAAGCAACATAGTATGTACATATGTTATATATTGAAAGCAACATAGTGTGTACATATGTTATATATTGAAAGCAACATAATATGTACATATGTTATATATTGAAAGCAACATAGTATGTACATATGTTATATCCTGAAATTGCATATATATTTCAAGATAATGGAGAAGGCAATATGTTTAAGAGATAGGCTATCAAAAGGTTTGGGCTCTTGTCATAACATCTCTCCAGTCGAGACACACCCCCACCAATAGAGGGCGAGTACGGCAGCGAGGACATCAGATGTTTTTCGACCAACAGCCTTGTACGTCTAAATTTTAAAAAATAACAATAAATAAGCATTTATTGAAATAATATTATAGGTTCACTGAAAAAAAAATTACATGCAAATATAATATTTTATATATATCCCGCAATCACACACACATGCTAAGGCAAACAAAAAGAAAACACATTCAAAAGAGAAGCCACATTAAAGTCCGGGTTTAATATTAAATATCTCGATTTGCAATATGTAAAAAAAGTCAGTGGGTCACTAATAGATGTATAGCAGTAAAACGTGGGCGTGGAAAATTAATACCATCGAAACACGTGCACTTAGAATAATATATGGTGTGTCAATTTATGACAAAAAGAAATGTTATTAGAAAGCAATAATGTGAGCTAAGAACTTATATTTTAAGTGATGAATTAGGTGAAAAAGATCCCACTAAAGTCGTTTGCACATTTTGAACGGATGTTTGACGAAAGGCTTGTATAATGTAATCATAAAAATGTATAATGTAACCATAAAGGGGAATCGTGGTTGAGGATGACGGAGAAATGTACGGTTAGATCAAGTGAATGAAATTTTAAAAGAAGGAAAGGTAAGAAGTAAGAGAAACATAAGGAACTGTATGAGAAGATGCATGGATGTGGAGGAGGCGAAGAAACTGCGTCATGATTGAAAAGTTTGGCACTTTGTCCTCTATGCCTACTCTAACAAGAAAATGAGTTCATATTATTTGTAATGAAAAAAAATAACTGACCCGAAATGTTACAGCGTGGTGAGAAAAAAATGTCTCATAGTAAGAAATCTTTCAGGTTTTATTATAAAAGACGATAGTTTCATGTATATGTTTTTTTCGCAGGTGCATCTCTAGAACTGCTCCAGGAAGTGGTCAAGCCATTCCCAGAGGGGGCGCCGCCGTGTGCGGGGGCGCGAGAGCCCCGTGCCCCCTGCCGCTGCCGGCTGGAGGTCTGCGTGGGCTGGTACCCTTGCGGCCTCAAGTACTGCAAGGGGCGCGGTCCCCCAGCCGCCGCCCCTCTGTCCTATCGCTGCGGCATCAACACCTGCAGGCGCTGTCAACTCTTTGACTACCACGTACACAAGAAACACCACTGCCTGTGGGACGAATGACCCCCCGGCAAACTGGATTGTGACCTTAAAACGGGTACAATCGAATTAAATGTTCATTCTAGGACTGTTGTTAGCAACGAAAATGAATTTTATAATATAAAGTTTTTACTCTCGTCGGTTTTACTTGTTCTGTCGAGTTATTGTATTTTTTTACTCGATGCTACATTTCATCCGGTAATGACTTTGCCTAAAAATGTGACATTTTTATCACGGTTTTTACGAATACATTATTTCTTTGAATTAAGTTTTTTTTATTAAGCTTTTATTATTTAACTATGATTTTATATGTGGTCATCGCACACACAGTATCGAGCAATGGATATTTAAAGCTAAATGAAGAAGTATAGGCAGGTTGATCGATTTAATTGACCGAATAACTGTGAGGATAGCGTCAAGCGACCAATATACGAGTATATCATACCCCAATTGTGACAAACAAATTCAATTGTTGTCAATAACATAGCTGCGTCATTAATACGCTGATGTTCTCTCACTGGAAAACTTACATATATAATAATGACATTGAACAATAACATAGCTGCGTCAATAATACGCTGATGTTCTCTCACTGGAAAACTTACATATATAATAATGACATTGAACAATAACATAGCTGCGTCAATAATACGCTGATGTTCTCTCACTGGAAAACTTACATATATAATAATGACATTGAACAATAACATAGCTGCGTCAATAATACGCTGATGTTCTCTCACTGGAAAACTTACATATATAATAATGACACTGAACATTAGTTTGACTTTATCTATCAATACTGCCAACAATATCAATACCACATTCCTTCACTCATTCGTATGGTGCCCTTGAATATATCTTATTTCGGATACATTGAAGAGCGTGGCTGTGAGACAACAATGTCAGATGCCACATTGATCGATCATCCAATTTTCGAACCCCTGGATTAGGCATGGAACTCGCGGTTCATCATCGCGCTTGTTGACAATACTACTCCACATGTGGCAACAATATTCACACACATTTATCGGAAGTGAGTATTGTTATCAGGCATTTTTTTTTACCAAACTAGGACCCTTTTATTCGAATTTCATCGAGAATCGATCCCCTCATCAGTTTTTCCAACCAGATCACGGAAGACGTCCACATAATTTTCCAAGAAAATATCGTTTTAATTTCATGCTATTTGACATTTCTCGAACAAATTATATGTTTGAGAAATTTCTTAGTCCGTTCATTTTCGTCTCTACTCCATCTTATATTGCAAAATCCTACGATTTTTTCAGATTTTTTATTTTTTCTTCTTTCAAAATATTAACTTGATCCAACCATACTTTCCTTGGTCTTTGTCTACCACGACTTTTGTTGTGTTAGTTTATTAATTCATTCATTATACATGCCCAAACCATTTAAAAGTGCTCTTCTTCATCTTACTCAACACATCCGCTTTAAGTTCACATTCATCTATTGTATAATATTTTCCTTCCGTATTCTGTCGTACTTTATCACCCCATGTACTAAATGCACGCACTGTAATTCAAATTAAATATTTTATTGCTTTCACTTCGTTGTTTCTGCTTTATTTTTTTTATATGTGAAAATAGCAAAGCTCTGTCGAAGGTTGTTACAAACGATGAAGAAAAAAATTTGAGACGTTATAAATCATTTATTTTCAACGCGTATAATTTTTTTTCGTTATTTACTTTATTCTTAGCATTTTGTCAAAGTCAATTAATTTATTTACTTATGATCATGATAATTTTCATTAAACTTTTTTTTTCTTTTAAATGGTTGAGAAAAGGTATTAGGTGTTGATTTTATAAATTGGAGAATAATCACTTGGTTAATATTAAATAAGTCGCAGTTGGCAAGGAAAAACCTTTTGTAGAATAGACTGTTCAAAATACTATAAATATATGATTGTACATATACATTAAATTGTTCTATATTGACGTAAAAGTATCGCTTTTCTACTAAAAATTTTGTAATAAAAATTGAAAATAAAGCTTCTGAATGTGTATTTCTTTTTGTATTCTACAGAACTTCTTTTATTATTTACTTATCCATATTTTACGAATAAATTCTTATGAACAAAGTTACATTGAAAACGTTTGATATTCCCCTGAGAATAATTTTCTTCGTAAAATATTACTATAGGTATGCTACAGAAATATTTCATGGAGGAAATTGACTTTCGAATTCGATAGAAAACTGAAATCACAATCATTTTTCACTTTTATTTTAATATCAGTTCATTCCCGCGAGTTTGTAATTGTTTATATATTAATTTATATGTACAAGAAAGTGACTATTTTAGAACCACTGGAGTAGGAATGAAACTTGTAGTTCGTAATCGCACGTGAAGAGACAAAACTCATTCACGTCCAGTGCATGCTATTATTATTACCAGACGTACTATTTTACTAAACTGCGATATTTTTTTTGGGTACCATTGGAAATTGAACGACTTGAATTGGCACGGATCTTGCGGTTCGTCTTTGCATGTGTTAGTGATAATATACGACACGTGAAAAGGCTACAACGCTATTAAATGTCTAGCTCCTGTGATAATTGTCACCAGACGAACTCTTGACCAAACCGGGACACTTTTTTTTATTTTCTGGTGCAATCAGAAAAATAATCTGTAAACCCTCGAATGGAAGTCATGTTTCGTGCTAACTTGGACGCTGAGTTACGTTTTTTTTTTTTTTTTTCTTTAATTAAATATTCCGAGCTCGTGAATCATTCTACTTCAAAGGGATAACATTTTTATTGTATTAAAATCCGTATGAACACACATTTCACATGTTTAAAAGTCACAAAACAAAGTAATTTGTGTTTTTTTTTCAACCAATTAAGTTAATTTTTATCTTTTTTCTTTCCTTCATGTGAGGATATTTTATCATGAAATTATTTAAAACAAATTTATTTATATTTCCTATTATTGATAACAAATTATGATATATCATCCATAAAATCAGCACTTATTAATAATAAATATTTTAACAACATTTAATGACGTACAAAAAACATGAAATTCCAATCTTTTTTAGGAAATAACTTTTTATTATTTTTAAGTAACCCAATATTATTTTTAATCATTTATTTTTAAATATTGTTATCATAACATTCTTCTATGTTTATTAACATTCAATTACTTTTAATCATTATCTTTTTTTTATTATACTTAACTAAGTTAACGAATTTTTCAAATAGTTAGAATTAAGTGCAATTTAGTTATTTTTCAAAAAATATTTTCAATGAAGTTGTCTACGTGGAGATGATTTTGTTTTATTTTTTCAATGTGTTGATTTTAAACCAGCTTCAACGAAAATCGTCGTGTAATATAAATTTGCTTTAAATTTATATCGATAGAACTTAAGATCAAATATTAATTAGTATTTTTTCTTCTGTAATCCATTCCTAAATTCCATATTTTTAATAAATTTCAATTGATTTTATATCAGCATTTTAATAATTGAAAACATTCCTAGTTCCGTTTACTTTGTATTTTTGTACAGTAATTTTTCAATTAAATTACTTGATTCCGAATTATTATTTCCCTAACACAGTTTTTCTTTTTATATTATGGTTCAACGTTTTTTTTAGATATTATGGAATAAATTAATTTTACTAATCACTGTGATGAAAGTTCTTTAATCAGAATGAAGCATTTTTTTTAAATTCTAATTGGATAAAACCTTAACTTGATCACCCCACAATCAAAATTAATTTTCCCATTAACTATGGATAAATTGTTTTTACTTTAGTTAATGGCGTACTTCAGGATTAATTTCAACTAACAATTCATTGTAATTTATTTTTCAAGATCCTAATTGTAACATATTTTTACAATTATTGTCTTTGAATACAAAATTAACAGTATCTTTAAAGTCTTTTAGAACAACCAAACGATTTGAGTTATCGGTCTAAAGGTTGCAACTTAAAACCTCACTAAAATTTGATTATATTGGAAAAAAATAGAAGTGAATAAATGCAGCCTTATTTTCCTAAAATTGTTTAGAAAACTATGTTTATTTAGAAGTAGGCTTTATTTTATTTTACAACCCTTGAAAAACCTCTTTGAATGATTTTTTGCATGTTCAACGTTTGATGGTTATATAAATTTATAAATGTTTTTTTTTTATTTTCAATTCAAATCTATGTTTCATTAATTTTAAAAAGCGTGATCATAATAATTGTGTAAAATAATAAGCCAAAATAAAATATAATTTTTTTTAAATATTGTTTTTTTTAACTTTTCATTTTTGTTTAAAAATGTTTAAAGTAATAACCATTCGGAGTATTTTTATGAGATATTAATAATTACTTTATTATTATTTATATTTTTACGCTATGAACTTGTTCAGGGGTGGAAAACATAACTATACTTTTCCTAATAACGTTAAAGGTAATAAATAATTTCATACTAAAGGTTAAACAGATTTTAACAATAACGTTATATGAAAAGATTAAAAAATTAACCCAGTTATTTCAGAATGATATTTTCGCAATATTTAGCCCTGGTTAGTAATTCTGTTAAAAAACTCTTCATGTGGTTTTCCAGCATTAAAATTTTTGAAAAATACTTTTTTTTCCCTGTCACATCGTAGGATGGATCATTTCATTTATACATTTATATGTATCACTTCATCAAATACCCTTTTTTAAATTCATTCCACTAATTTGTTTGAAATTATTCCCGATTGTTTAAAACTACATTCTTTTTCATTCTGTATAATATGGACCATTATGAGATTAAAAGTACAATTAAGGGAAGAAAAACATTCCGTTTGAATTTGATTATTATAAATGAACATAGAATAAAAATGACTTCCACCCAACGATTGGTCTGTAAGTGTCCTTAGAACAAAATATTAGGTCCTTACATATGAAATTGGCGTTTTGCCGTACTGGCAACTTTGATCTCAAATATCTTCTCTTTGGTTAGGAATTCCAAATTAAAATTTATACAGCTATTTACTCAAGTATTTGTGTTTCGAAAATTATAATTCATTTGTTTTTTCCTCAATTGTTTTTTTTCTTTGCGTCATTCAGTTTACAAAATGGAAAACTTGAAATATCGCGTTATTTACGAATACGAGTTCCACCGTGGCACCAGTGCTGCAGAAATGGCTCGAAGGATTAATGATGTGTATGGCGACGGTGCCGCAAAAGAAAACACAGTGCGTTTTTGGTTCCAACGTTTTCGTTCTGGAAATTTCGACCTGCAGAAAAAGCCCCGTGGACGGCCGGAGACCAAAGTTGATAATGAAGAATTGAAGGCTATTGTGGAAGCGGATCCATCGCAAACCACGTCCGAGTTAGCTGCAGGCTGCGGTGTTAGTGATAAAACTGTTTTAATCCACTTGAAGCAAATTGGGAAGGTGAAAAAGCTTGAAAGGTGGGTACCTCACGAATTGAGTGAAGCAAATCAACAAACGCGCGTTGACTGCTGCGTTGCATTACTCAACCGGCACAATAATGAAGGGATTTTGAATCGAATCATTACCTGTGATGAAAAGTGGATCCTGTATGATAATCGGAAGCGCTCATCGCAATGGCTGAACCCTGCCGAACCAGCCAAACCATGCCCCAAGCGAAAATTGACTCCAAAAAAGTTACTTGTGAGCGTTTGGTGGACTAGTGCTGGTGTCGTTCACTACAGCTTTCTTAAATCTGGCCAGACGATTACGGCAGATGTCTATTGTCAGCAACTGCAAACCATGATGGAAAAGCTAGCTGCTAAACAACCGAGGCTGGTTAATCGCTCTAGGCCACTGCTGCTTCATGATAACGCTAGACCACACACTGCACAACAGACGGCTACCAAATTAGAAGAGCTTCAATTGGAATGTCTAAGACATCCACCGTACTCTCCGGACCTTGCCCCAACAGATTACTATTTTTTTCGAAATTTGGATAACTTCTTGCAAGGGAAAAAATTCAACTCCGATGGGGCAGTCCAAACCGACTTCAAAGATTTTATTGATTCCCGTCCGAATGGTTTTTTTAGTAAAGGGATCGATGAACTACCTATGAGATGGCAAAAGTGCATAGATAGCAATGGTACATACTTTGATTAAATAAATATATTATATTAAAAAAAAATCAACTTTATGTTCCTCCCAAACAAAACGCCAATTTCATATGTAAGGACCTAATATATGTTTAAATTTAGTTTAGTTTCTTTCTTGTACAAATTATCGTTTTTATTCTATTGTTAATTACATTATGTTTAATCTATGCATTTTATAACAAACCAGAAATTTACAATTTATTCATGCCTCATTAAAAACATTTCAAGATATTCCAAACGATATAATTTTTTTTTAAAACACACGAAACAAGTTTCATGTGGCTTTTGCGTATTTTCAATTGTTTTAATTTTTATTATTTCAAAATTGATAATTGAAAAAAAAATGTATAACGCTATGTATATAATACCAATTATGTAATAAAAATGTTTATACAAATTACGTTGTTTTATTTATAATTTTTTTTATAACTAAACAACTTCTTTTTTCTAGAACTAAATCCTCCATGATTATCCCGCTTCACATTATCGACCCTCAATGGAAAAACTGATGTTTGAAATTATTAAAAAAGCTTTTCCAATCAAATACGTTTAACAAAATAATTTACTGAAAACGACCTGTAGTATTATAAATTATTTCAAGTACCAGAAAATGATCGTTTTCGTTAAAATGGTTTGACATGTTTTTAATGCTATGTAAGTATATTTCAGCACAATTATGAAATAACAATGTGCTATTAAAATCAATACTTTAGTTAACAATTTTCGTTTTCAAAATTATATACTCGTCACTTTGAAATCTCGACAAACGTTTAACGGTGTTAAATTGCTATTTGATTTATTCAAACCACATTCAAGTGTCGTCGTGTTTATTGTAACAGTTTGTAATATTTCTGTTGAGTGACGTGTACTTATATTTAGTTAAATTATATTTGGTTTTTTTCTAATGAAAAGTGTTGTGAAGGTTGTATATCTCTGAAGGGGTTTCACTATGATTTTCTTCAGTTTTTTACTAGGCCAGCGATGTAATCAGGATTTGAAAGGTTTGATTCCCGTACATTGTTTAAAGACAGTAATATTATGACGAATTTATCAAAAGCGCAGTAGAGGCGAGTTTAATTTAGCAGAAAGTAAGTATCTTGACATAGTTTAGTAAATGAATAACTTAACTAACAAAAAAAAACACGTAAAAACTTGAATAAAGGTAAGATCTTTAATATACTCGTAGGGTGAACCTTCAATAAAAATAAGTCAGTTTATAAAATATGAATAAAGGGAAAGATTTCACCAAAATATTGAACGGTATCAAGACATGTATTGTAAGACGTTTATATGACGGGGAACTAATATTGTTAAAAAAGAGACAATTCTTCAATCCGCCAAATAATATCTTCAAAACGACATTTATTCCCAATTAATAATGTGCTGTATTTTATGCGATTTGTTTTGTGGCTTTTTGTAGAAATTTTATATTAAGGCTTAACTTTGCATTTTTTCTTTGGATAAAATGTAAATATACTTGAAGTATTTTTGTCTAATAAAATGTGGTGCCCATAAAGAAATAGTTATTCCTAATTGTACTTTATGATGTCTTTATTTATTTCCAAAGAATGAACAATTCTTGGGTGATAAATTTTTTTTTTCTATGATTTAGTAACTAGAATGCATATTCTAAAACTAATGTGCATCAAAGGCAGTGTATAAAATATGCTGCAAAATGAGTAATTTTTCAAAACCATCAAGAAAGGTTACAAGCGGGCTGTTTTTAAGTACAAGTTAAATTTATTTGAATTTTAAATGTAATAACATTTTCTTAAGACATATTTTCACGGGCACGTAGATAAAATAAACATATTTATATACTCTATTTTGGATCCGTATGTGCAAGATTCACCTGGTCCATAATTTACTTCTTTTCGTATATTTGATATTTTCGGAGATCGCTTAGTGCAGGATATTGAAAGTTTTTTAAGAACTGCCTTTCATCACGCTTTGTCCATTTTGGAGTCAACAAAACGACCACACCTTCCTATCCATGCACACAGCCTTTAAGTCCTCCACTTCAAATATCTCATTTACATATTTTTGTTTTAAATTCGTCTCGTCTCTAAAGCATTTTTATACTTCCTCACTAAATTCTGTCACCTGAACAGCACTGTTGTCGTCGCATGGACTGTTTCTCACCCGAGTCGATCCATCATGTAACATTCCCTATTTTAACATGTTTTCCTTGGTTCTCCAATTCCTGTACGGAACCTGTTAAAAGGTGTCCAGGGTAGTTCAGAGCCAGTTGGAAATTCTTCAACAGGCAAAATCCACCCGATCCGACCAGATGGTGCTCTCCACTCGTTCATTCTAGCAATAGATCTCGTTATACGCTCTTTTCTGTTTCTTATCTTGTTCAAAACAATTTTATTTAACTATTATTATGAAAGGTTAATAGTTTAATACTTTTTTCGGCATTGTTTTCCCTAATAACTAGAACGATTTTTGACGTATTTTTGAAGATGGAACAAAATTATTTGTTTTTTTTTTCAGTGCTTGATACTATTTTACTACCGCAAAAAAAATTGTAACAAACAAAAAAAATATATCTACTGTAATGGCGACGAAACAATAAGCTATCGTGTGTATAAAATGTAGTTTCAAAGATCCGTAATTATGATACAACACTCGAAGACGGTGTCCGCTTTAGAAGGACGATTAACACTGATGATGATCAAATCAAGGCTTTTATAGAGAATAACCAGCTTTCTACGATACAAGAGATTACTGAAATACTGAAAATATCAAAAACTACCGCCCACACGCGTTTGAATTTGACTTAAAAATACGAGTTTACCTTCCAGGCATCCTTTTATATAATTAAAGCGCAAACCAGAAATCGTCCACAATTAAAATTATCCTTAAAATCCTTAGTTTTGTGACTAAATCCTGAAAAACTATTTTCTATTTGCCTCCTTATATTAATAACATTACTGAAACCGCTAATATTGATCTCACCCTTCTATTGTGTGTCTGACACACCAAATTTTGTCACAACATGCTGAGAAATATTTTCTATAAATTGGGAGAATAAACACAAAATGACAATAAACGGACATATCTACTTCTGCCATAACGTCCCAGATTTGATGTTTCAATTAATAAAAAAGTCATGAACATGACATAAAACATTCAGGTGGATTGATATTTAAACATACTCGTACATTAAAAATAGGGATGTCAATAGTAAATAACAGGTCCGATATTCCCCAAATTATTGGCACCAGTTATGTTCCTGGGTATTACACAATCATTGTATACAGTACAACTTGGTGAACTTATTGCCATATGGCAATTTCTTCCAATTAATCAGAAATATGTTAAAGAAACAATCGCCTTACTAGCTAGGGCATATACAACGATGATGTCTCTAATCTAATTTATTACGAAATACTCGTAATAACGATGTAGATTGATAAGTCCAACTTCGATGGTTAATACAATTCTAGAGTATTTTTTTAATAACCTTTGCCTGTTGTTAGAAGAAAATAAATGTTTTAGAAAAAAAAATGTTTTCGTTACACATGCATGAAAACATACAACTCGGTAGAACGAATTTCCATTCCGGCCCGAAATTAATATAAATTAATTAAAAGAAGCAACCGCGAGACTATAGGATCTCCTGCAAAGCCTAGTTTGTGGGACCGCACGACCGGATCGCTCCGATTGCCATGCGGCGGGGATATTCGATTAAATTCCACAGCTAATTTCCCTTCAGAATATTAAACAGATGGGAACTTGCTTAGCGTACTCATTAATTGGAAATAATAATTCTACACTATTTCGCCGGTTCGAATAGAAGGGTGAGATCAATATTAGCGGTTTCAGTAATGTTATTAATATAAGGAGGCAAATAGAAAATAATTTTTCAGGATTTAGTCACAAAACTATGGATTTTAAGGATAATTTTAATTGTGGACGATTTCTGGTTTGCGCTTTAATTATATAAAAGGATGCCTGGAAGGTAAACTCGTATTTTTAAGTCAAATTCAAATGCGTGTGGGCGGTAGTTTTTGATATTTTCAGTATTTCAGTAATCTCTTGTATCGTAGAAAGCTGTACGTTAAAAAATAGTTTAATATATTTGTGAAGTATCCTGTGAATTTCAATTAAATATAACTATTTTTCGATCCTACATAAATGTTGTAACCTTACTTTCTTGATGACCCTCGTATGTATCATTTTTAAGCATCTCTTGCCTGACTAGTCCACCTTCAGTATTATGAGGCAGGACAAAAGTCTGAGTAAATTTGATGGAATGCAAGTAGCTTGAACGAGTGGACATGTACGTGTAAAATAATTAGTTGTAAGAAGTATTATCTAGTTATAAGTAGTACGTAGGGGTTAACTTTTTATAAGAAATTAAATATTAAGATTATTAAAAACAAAATGAGACGAAGAAAATAAAAATTAAGTTAGTTCATGTTTCGAGTATAGTAATAACTAATCTAATTTATATGCTAACATATAAATTAGATAAGTTCTTAAGATAATAATTTGTAAATACTCGTAGGTATGACTTTTGACCAATATTTGTGTTATAGATTACTTTATTACCATAAATGAAATGAAACATGTATTTTAGTGGCGATATTTCGACATTATTGTCTAGAAACTAAACTTTGCTAAATCATGTTTGTGTATTATATTTATAAATTCATATTTTTTCCGTATTCTCATGAACCGATGAAATATTAATAAAACCATTACCGTATGCAATAGACCATAAAACCTTCTAAGGAAGTTCAAAGAATAGATAATGAGCGAGGGGGAGAATTTAAAATTAAGTTTCCGTAGATGGAATATAACTGTTTTCTTGGTTTAGTATAATTAGAATGAATAAGATGAAATTGTCTATCATGTGTCGTTTGCGGACGGAGTATTCACATTTATAGAGCTAATATTGTAGAGAATGCCGGCTGTGAGTGTGGTCCAAATGATAAAACTATAGACCACGTATTTTTCGGCTTTCTTTTGAGAGACAGATTTGATTAACTTAAAATCATATTTTTACGGCGATTCCGAAGAGCCAAAGTATTTGCAGCACTCCACCATAACCGAATCCCCTTCCGTTTAAAACAATCCTGGAAATATAGAGGAATCTGATTATTTCTTAAGATGGGTAGTTATAAGTTATAGTTATAAAGAAAATAAGATTAAGTAAGTTCATATTTATAAGATTAGTTAAGTAATAAATTTGTATATAGGAATAGCCTTAGCAAATATTTGTACCACATATTACTTTGTTTAAAAAAAACATATCGTTGCTTCATAATGTTAAAATTATTAATAATCGTATGATATATTTTACTCAAATCGAAAACCACGATCTAAATTTTAATTACTCTGATATTTTAAATGAACTATTTCAATCAATTCAGGTAATCTATTTTTGGGTACCATTCAAATGAAACATCTAAGAAAAAACGTTAAGAAATTACATAGTCTATTATGAAGTCTGAAATCATGTCGGTAAGGTATTCTTCTCACAAATAAACCAGGAGAAACTCCAACAAAAAGCGCCTGTTTTAGTAACAGAATGCGGTCTTTTCTCGGGAAAGCAGTGCTTTTGACAGTTTATTAATGAAGTATACGGGTTCATAATCGTCTAAGTAGCTAACAGGACTTCAGCATATATAGCACAAAAACGACAATTTTTCAGAATTAATGGAAGGAAGAATGTCCTTACAAACGAGCAAATACACCAACAATGTTTATAAAGGGAGAGAGAGAACGGGATTTACAGTGGTTGCTTAATCAAATATGACTTGGTTTAATAAAGCCCTCAAAGAAAAGTTTTGAACTAAGTATGTTGAATATTATATTAAAACTGTTGTTTCGTTGAATAAGTTTATTTAATGCTTTACATAATAATATTATGTGGGACTTTTTGAAAGCTTTAAATTAATTTTGTTTTATTTTCTCACTGATTTAATGTAAACTTTAAATTTTTTTATTCTTTTTCTTATGGTTTTAGACACTATACTAGGCGGAAAAAAATAGCTGTGCCGTTCGAGAGATGCAGCATAGCGCGGGGTTCAAAGTGGCAACCTTCCGCACGGAATTCCAGTGCGTTACCGCACATCCATGCACCTCCATACTAAGATACATACAGGCAAAAGTCTTGTTTACTAGGGACACAACAAATGAAAGGCAATAACTCAGATTCATATAAATTTAATGTTCACTTTAAGTTACCGGTTTTTACTATACTTTGGTGTTTGTCTAGTTTTTATAAAAATACTTGTCATGTAAATAAATTAAGTATTCTGATTCTGTTTTTTTCTTCTTCTTCAATGGCACTGTATCCAAGAGTTTCGATATGGATTTCAATGCTAAGTGGCATCTTGGTCCTACCTGACATTTCATATTTTATATTTGTATTCTAATTTTATTTATCCCTTGTAAAACACGTACAATCAACATGTTTATGACAGAATTGTCACTTCCCAGAAATTATTTGACATGATCATCATAATTTACAACTTTTTGCACCGTTCTTGTCAAATTTGGGAATACGAGTACAAGCGCGTTAAAAGTTACTGTCCTCCAAATTGTATTAAAGCTCCCTTCACTCCCTCGCGCGCCTGCTGGAGGATCCCTCACCGCTGATATCAGAAATAGCCCGTCTGTCTGAATAAATGACACGACAAAGCGGACACTTTTGTATCACGCTGTATAATTTGAACTGCGACACGTCACTTCAATTAGAGTTTCTTTATTTTTTATTTTTCTGCAAATGCGCACGTTTTTGATATTAATAGAAGAAAAATTAAAGAAGATTTAAACCTATAGAGATGCTTGCGTATGTGGATAATTGTGGCATGTTAATGTATAAAATAGGACGTAAAGAGAACATCCGAAATGTGTATTCGATATGTTGAAGAACGTGACAGGGAAACAATATTGTATTCGTCTCAAATAATCGAACCTTTGGAATAAGAACCACTGGAATAGACATGTAACTCTCAGTTCGATGTATATGTTTGAAATACTACCGCACGTTGAAAGGCACGTCTATCGTGTGCAAGTATTGTTACCAGACGAACTCGTAAACCACACTGGGAATCTATTTTTATTTGCATGCCATCGGGAATCGAATCCGATACACACGGGTGGAAGCCAAATTTATTACCAACTAATCCATTGAATTCATATTCCGAAAAGAAAACGTTGTGGAAGGGATTTTTTTTAGTAAAATGAAAAAAAATAACTTTAATTTTATGTAAGTCAACTATGTTTAGATATTTGAATTAATATTAGGGTAACTTGTATAGACGTGAATGCAATGTTTTTGTGATTTATCCATGAAATATATAATCGTAGTTAAATTCGGTTTAAATTGTTCATACAAGCACATGTTCATTTGTACATTGATAACAAGAGTGACACCCAGTTTAGTGCAATGTGGGCTATCCGCTTTTGGACCGCCCCATGTTGTGTTGGTGACTCATATAATTTTATACGAGTACGCATATATACAATTGTTTCTTTACATTTATTTTTGGTGTTATTGCATTAATTTTTTTTTAATATATATTTAGTCTTTACTAACGTAAAAAGCATTCACTACTGGTTTTATTAACCTTTCCCTTTCTGTGCTAAAAAAATCCTTGCATTCCGGTGCTGTGTATTCAATACACATCAATGTAAAAATGAACGATTTAAAATCGAAATAAATAGAACATTCATAGCCAATCGCTTAAATTAATTAAATTTGAAATCAAAAGTGATACTAATTGAAATTTAATTGCTGAAAACATGTATAAAACATCGGCCGACGTTCACAAAACGGGCGAAGAGACCACCTCAAATGGATGCCCGTGATCTACTGAAGTGAGAGAAGCGAGCGAACTGAGATTCTATTTCTTGCGTTCTCATATACCGAAGTAGAGTGAGACGTGAATAGCCTCGCTTCTCACCCATAGCGTTTTTTTAGTATGAATATACCTACGTCACACACTGGCACACGTTTGATTGTATTGGTGAATTTATTCTCGATTTTCACAAAATATCTCTGATGTGGCGGATAAGTGCTAATTATTATTAATATTATTTTTTTCATTCAATGCGTAAATGTATTACGGAGGAATACCTAAAATCTGAACCCAGTATTTATTATATTTATAGAGATATTAAAGTTTTTAGAAGCAATTCGTACTTGTTACACATCACAGGGTAGGAAGGGTTACCATCATTTTTTACGATTCATTGCATATATTTTTATTGTAATTGTTTTGAATTATTTTTAATGTTTTTTTTGTGTGTATATATTCTGTATTTTGTTATGTATAAGGTACTAACTAAATTTTTTTCTTTTTATTACTGTTTTAAAGTATTTTACCGTATAAAAATTAATTATTCAAAGCAGTGGGATATTTCCTCAATCATCTCAGATCAGGTAAAACAACGGTTGGGTGCTCTTTCCTTATTTACGTCGTGTTGAGGTTTTATTTTAAATTGACCCTAAATATAAATATAAAAACCTGGCCATGAGACCTGGGCGCCAAGTATAAATTGATGTCATAGGAATAACCCAGCTTGACACATGAATGCATCAGAGGGAGAGTGATTCCAGTCCTGTAATCTAAAGGTGTTATACACAGACGTAATTATGCATAAAGGACTCAACCTACGTTTTCCCTGTTCTGAGGTAAATGAGGAAATAATTGAACACCAATTATACAATAAAATACCCATTTGACGGACATGATACTCGTGTTTTTGCAGTTACGGGGTTGATCTATGTTTTTTTTTTCTTCAACTTTCTGTAGACTCAAGAGTCTGTTACTACAGGACTGTCCTCTTGTGACGCTGAGCTCCAGCTATCTCTCCATCGTTTCGGGGGTCTCCCTGGTAGACGCCGTCCATCCGGTACCCCATGTAGAGCTATGTATGAAATTCTTCTAGAATTCATTCTCTATACATGTTGGTGCCAGTATCGTCAACGCTGTCATCCCCATCTGGCCACATCTTGGACCTCACAGACCTTTCGGATTGTGATGTTCCTTACACGATCACGCAAAGTCTTTCCAGCAATAGCACGTAGAGTTCTTATTTCCGTTGTCCTTAGCATACTATTTGTCCTGACAGTGTCCGCCCTCGCTTCGATGCCATATGTGAGGATAGGTCGCACACAGGTCTTATAAATGCGTACCTTGCTATCCGTTTTCATATCTTTATTTCTCCATATGACATCTCTCAGGCAGCCCGCCACAACTGCAGCTTTATCTACCTAAGGACTTACTTCTCTGGGGAGGTCATGAGAGCTGAGCAGTTCACTGGCAAGATATCTGAACTGGGTTGTTTGTTCAATTGGCTCGTCACGTACTGAAATTCTGCACTCTAGTGGGTCTTTGGAAAATGTCATACACTTAGTTTTTGCTACGGAGATAATCATGTTGTACCTTGAGCAGGATTCATCGAACTTTGTGAGCATTCTCTGTAAGTCATTTTTATTTTCAGCTATGAGTGTAGCGTCGTCAGGATAACAGAGAATTCCCACCACTCAATATTTTAAATAAAACAAAAAATATGGATTGCGGGTTGGATTCTTTTTGCATAATTTCATATACATATTTCATGATAAATAAATTAACATAAAAACGCCAACTAATTGAATTAGCGAAATCCATCACATTTTTATGATTGCACACATGTTTAGTATGCGATAAACCGATAAAATGCGTGCTATCAAAAAACTGATACTTGATTGGTTATAACCTCAACCGTTTAGTTACTCGAAAGTACGAGTATGTCGCTTAGAAAAAATATGAAAATGCTGCTCATATTTAAAGCCTATTTATGCTTTCCGGATTCCCTGACATGTTTATATTTGAAAAACCTAAAATAAATTACAAGTATTGTAGATTGGTACCAAGATAATAAAAACATATTCAAAATGATAAGTGACATTAAAAAACAAATTAGATTTTAATACTTATTCTGGCATTTAAAGCTAATGAGTTTGGCGTCAACTACAGATGGGCTATTGTTGTGCTTACAATTTTAGCAATTTTAGAAAAATATTGTCGAACAAGTGAAAAAAAAATACCATACGCACTTACAACCGCGCTATTGAATGTGACCCGTATACTGATATTTGAACGAAAAAAGTATGCTATGTACCACATTTTTGTACCCGATGACATAGTACAGTATTCATCATATATATATGATTCAGACATATTTGGTATCTTGTTTGACTCAGAAACGAGTAGAAATATGTTAGGTAACTATTACCTCGGAGCAAGTATTCCTCAGTATCTATCAATTGTGAGTCAGCATGAAGTCATCGGTAATCGAATTGATCCTGCAATTAGGATTAAAGTGTTGCAACATATCGGTTACACGCTATTTCAGGGGTTAAAAAATCATCGAAATGTAGAATACACATGGATTTATTAATTTAGGTGAAAAGACCTGATCATGCTGCAAGGAAGAGAAATTGACGGTTCACCAGCATATCATTGAATTATATTTCCGCGATAACAGAAAATCAAGAAGACGCCTAAAAAACTCACTGAATTGAGGAAATCTTAAAGTTCGAAGGCGTTGACAAAAACTTGAACGTCACGTAAAGCCCTTCATCGTTTGGTGCAGTGGTTTCTAGCCCTTTCAGCTGCCGGTACCCCATACATTATCAACATGTGTTCTTACCCTCTTTCCGCATTTTAGAACCAATCAATCACCTTATTTTGTATTTAATACGAGTTTTTCAAGTACACACTAACCATATATACAAGTACGTATTAACGATACAAGAGATTAATGTATATGTTTTCGTAAACAATATTTTCGACGTATTGACTTTGTATCAGAAGATTAAATAAAAAAACATGTTAAAAATTGTTGAATGTTCGGCAAATTATTCAAAGTATTATTGAAGAGGTCATGAAATACCGACTTTTACGTGTACTAAACTTCAAATATAAAGTAAACATTTCAAATAAACAGACGTATCTAAGAAAAATAACGTGTATTATTATACGAGTGGCACAGACGAAATTTCTCTGAATTAAATTTGGTATTCAATTACAAACAAAATAACAATTTGTTATTTCGTAGTTTAGATGTTACTTATTCCGCTTTGAGATCAAATTCACCTTGAGTTACCATTTTAAATTAGTAAAAACTTCCTATTTTAGATGAAGGTCATTTTTCATACTTACCTCGTGATTCAAATGTTATATTTCTTCGATGACGACGGTTAACTTCGTAGCATAATTGATAAAACGCTCTACTTACCTGGGGGTTTCGGGATCGATACCCAAAGGTACCCAATAAAATATAAAAATAACACTTTCTGTCTGTTAAAAATAGTTAATCTGGTTATGATACTCCATACGTTTGGAGGTTGTTGTTACCTATTCTCGTGTGGTAGTGTTGTAAACAAATGTAATGACGAAATTATCTCCCGGCCACCCTTTTTAGTTTATTTGAATCACCAATTCCGAAATGTTTAAGAGCACCTACTGTACGAATAAATTTGACTAAACCTAAAAAAAAATTTGTTTCAAAATATAGTTTCTTTTAGAAAGAAATTTAAAAAATATACAAGTACATAAATAAAATATTGAGTCCTTGATCCAATTCGTTGATGATATTGAAATTGTTATTTTGTTTAAATCCGTGCGTTTTCATTAATTTATTTGTTCTTACGGTATATATACATTGGTGGCATGTTGAAGAGCGTGCCCAAGAGACAAAATTAAATGACAATATTGACTACGGTTCGGTCAATCTAGCCTTCAGCTTTGAGAACCTCTGAATTAGGACCACAACTCGCTGTTCATCGTCACACTTTATTTATTTATAAATTTTGAAGGAAACAAATTATCAAACAATTATCAAACAAACCTTAAAACGAGGTCACAATCAAAACTGAAAAACATTTTTTAAAGAGCAATCCACCCACACAAGGATGATTTGTGAACAAAAACATATATTTATGTACAAAAAAAATCAACATTGCACTTCAAAATTAAAAACTGCTTGAAATGGATTATGTAGATTGTTGCATGCTGATGACATGATACTGTTAGTTGAGAATGAATATTAACTCCTTTATTGTTGCATACCGATGACATGATACTGCTAGTTGAGAATAAAAATGTACTGCTTGATGTGGATTGTTATATTTAGATACATTATACTATTAGTTGAGAAATAAAATGAACTACTTTATGTGGATTGTTGCATGCTGATGACATGATACTGTTAGTTGAGAATTAAAATGAACTACTTTATGTGGATTGTTGCATGCTGATGACATGATACTGTTAGTTGAAAATAAAAATGAACTACTTTATATGGATTGTTACATGCTGATGACACGCTACTTTTAGTTGAGAATAAAAATTTACTGCAGCGTAGGATCAGTGAATTGCACGCGAAATACGGAGGAAAATACTTTAGAACGAATGTTGCAAATTCAGAGTCATGATTACTGAAAAGAGTGAAAGGAAAAATATGTGCAATATTATGTTGAACAATGAGCTGCTTATTTTAATAATAATAAAATATTCTATCTTTGGTCCTATTTTTAAGACATCCTTATCACTAATGGAGCTTTGAACATTGATAATCTTCAACAATACAGAAAATATTTTTGAACAAAGCGTATAGAGCTTTCTTAGTAATGGGAGTTAGTTGTTTGGACAGAACAGTTGTTTTTCATTAATTAATATTGTATATGTAAAAAAAAATTATCTCAGTACGTGATATAATTTGGTTTTTTCCTTTATATGCAAGCTATAATAAAAAAAATGTTTGAAAAAATGTACATATGATTGAATTACATTGGAAGACGTGTTACTCATAAAAGTGCGAATTAGCATCAGTATAATTGACTACTATTCCTTAGACATTAGAAAAGATTTACCCCGTTTTCGTATATATACAAATCACTAAAGGAAAACATAACGAACTCCTTGTAGATATTACAAACTTTCGTTTATTTTACCTGACAATTATTCATGCCATCGTGATTTCAGATCATGTTTTCAGTACCGTATTCACAAACTGAGATATTTAGAGCGTCACCACTCACCCACGGAGTGACCTTAGTAAATTAATTTTCAGATATATATCGTTTCTAGGTGAATAAATAAAAAATTCAGCTTCTCTTTTCTTTTTGTTGACATGATTGAACTACTTTACAGATAAGTTAGAAAAATCATCGTTAATATTTTTAACTTTTTAAAGTTAGAAAAGCTTTTTAAAGCTAGAATAGGCTTTTTAAAGCTAGAAAAATAGTTTTAAAGCTTTTTAAATCAAGAAAACTTTTTAAAGCTAGAAAAGTTTTTTAAAGCTAGAAAAAGCATTTTAAAGCTAGAAAAATAGCTTTAGTTGTATAAGGTCTTACGGAGCTTTAGTTGTATAAGCTTTTTAAAGCTAGAAAAATAGCTTTTAAGCTTTTTAAAACTAGAAAGGCTAGAAAAATAGCTTTTAAGCTTTTTAAAGCTAGAAAAATTGCTTTAAAGCTTTTTAAAGCTAGAAAAATCATCGTTAATTTTTTTATTTTTTATCAACTTATTTTTTTATTATTTGTTAATTTTGTTTGATGAATTGTTTTAAACCTGTATCAAATATAAAATTAATAAATCAATAATGAGAATATATGTCTAAGGAATTGATAAGATTCCTCACATTTTTCCAAGTTTTTAAATAATTTTTTTCAAGTTCGTATAAACGTAATCATAGGCTGAAAATTCAAATATTTTTTTTGATTGGGGTTAAATTTTTCCAACAGATGTTTCAAAATATCAAGAAGGAAATGCTTAAAATAAATAAGTGTTCAGCAATTTTCCGACCTATTAAGCCCCGTCAAATATGAAACGGAACCCTTTTTAAATTTTTCTTTTTTTTTTGTATTTAAACAAACGTTGCATAATCCCTCCCCTGCTTATTGGCAATGAACTTTTCGTTGGCTAATTTATTTTTACAAGATGTCTAAATGTTCGACATTTGGGTTTACTTTCCTCGCCGGCCGCAAAATCAATAATGCGATGTTTTCATTCCAGTGAAGGGCTCTTGATGAACTAAAAGAAATACCCTCACCAGAGGAATGATTAATGAGCTTCGAACAAAATGAGGCTTCACAAAGCGGTTTGAAAACATCCGACTAAAGAATGTTCCATGACAGTGGTCTCGAACTTTAATTACACTGGGGCTGTCAACGTGAAAAAAAAATCTGAAGCCAATCTTGCTTCTTCTACTCTAGTATCTCATTTATATGTAATTTTTTCTCTTAAAATAAATATTGAAAAAAAAATCTGATCATAAATATGGAAACTGAAGGAAAATGATATTAACCCTACGGTGCGCAATGATGCACATATGAATCAACCAAAGTTTTTCTAAATGTTTTTGTGTTGAGTGGTATGAACAACGACTCATGCGCTGTTATTAATATGATACAATAATCTCCATGCTTCAAAACCACAAAGGTTTAGTAGAAAACTGTTTTACCGGTCAATTTGGCAGTTGAAGTTAGACTTGTTGCACATAGATGACTTTTGTGATTTGTTCCAGTTTGAAATCAAATTACTTTATTATTGGTGATCAAGGTAATCTTATTTGTTTTATTTTATTCTTTAGTACATATGTGAAAAATAAGTGAAGTAAAATATACAATTTCATTTATATCATTATATCATATAATTAAATTACAAATGTGCAATGCTTCATATGTGAACCATACTCTTTATTTTAAATATAAATATATAAAAACAAACAAAAATGTTTTATTGTATTTTTTATATTTTTATTTTTTAAATTAAAAAAATCGCGCATTGTAGGGTTAATATGTTCTTATATACATAGCTTATTCGAATATTTTTGTTGCAAGCTCCCTCATGGACCACGCAACAACATCATTTGTTATTTTATAACCCAACCAACTTTTTCTATAATTTGTCAATAATAAGGCTACATAAGATAGGGAGTCAATAAATACATAATAAACCTATTTAAACCCACATGAAACTGTATAAATTGGTTTTAAAAAATGATTTTTTCTTGACTAGTATTTCCACGAACGTATCGCAACGATTGTTTTTGGACCGTTTAATTTTTATAACTAGTTATTGTCTTGTGTTATTTGATTAACTTTATTATTTACGAATTGTATTATTCGTTGTTTATAGTATACTCTGACGAGTTAAGTAACACATGGATATAGGTTACATATATTATCCAAGAAATCAAAATAGTGACAGAAATCGATCCTAAAATACTTGGATGGCATTAGACTAACTCAAATCTATATATGTAGTAACTATCTCATATTTACTGAATAACTAAAGAAATTTTTCTGACATCATTTTTTTTTGTAGAAACATTCATTTTATCAAAAAGTCAGTTTTAAATAATAAAATTAAAACATAAAACTTACGTCTTAAAATAAGGCCATTATCCAATAACGATTATATCGCCACAATTATTAATCAAGTAGAATAAAGCCTACAATTTAATATTGAAATACTAAATGTTGGCTGATTCAATAAATTGATAGGAAGTGCATACAGAATATGAAGAGGTTGACAAGGTTATCGACCTAGAGACACTTGACTAAAAAATGTAGCTTGTAAAACAGAGATTTTTAGACTCATTCATATGGTGAAAGCTAACATATGTTAATCAAACTTGTAAAGATATTGAAAATTGTCTAATCTATAATTCTTAACCAAAGTTCGTTTCGTGAAAACACTTTTTTTAGGGCTCGATGGAGTTGAGATGACGCTAAGGAAAAATAATGTATTATGCTAGATGTTTTTTAGATGTGGTGTTTCACATCTTATGGAATGCAAGATGAATCAATTTGTCCATCTTTGAGAACCTGGAGGTCAAAGAAATTATATTAACATTTCCCTTCCTGTGCTTATAAAAACCCGCGCGTTACGGTGCTGTGTATTCAACACACATGTAAAAATGAGCGATTTAAAATCGGAAAAATAAGAATATTCATAGCCAAACACTTAAATTAATAAAATTTGAAGTCAAAATAGATAATAATTGAAATTTAATTGCTGAAAACATGAAAAAAAAAAACATCGGACGACGTTCACAAAACGGATGGAGTGACCATCTCGAACGAAAACCGGTTGGCTACTAAAAAGAGAGAAGCGACTGACCTGAGATTCTATTTTTTGCGTTCCCATATACCGAAGTAAAGTGAGAATGAGATGTGAATAGCGTCGCTTTCTCACCCATGGCAGTTTTTTAGAGTAAATATACTACGTCACACACTGGCACACGTTTGATTGTGTTGGTGAATTTATTCTCGATTTTCACAAAATATCTCTGATATTTTGTGAAAGCCGATAAGTGCTAATTATTATTAATTTTATTTTTTTATTCAATGCGTAAATGTATTACGGAGGAATACCTAAAATGTGAATCCAGTATTTATTATATTTATAGAGATATTAAAGTTTTTAGAAGCAATGTGTACTAGTTACACATCACCGGACAGGACAGGTTAACAAAACGCAAAAAGAAAATGTTAACCTACTTCTGACACGACGTAAAATATCTACGGAGACAGCATGAAAAAATTGAATATGTTCAGAGATAATGAATAAGAGAATAGTCTAACAAGGTGGAAAGACCAAATCAAAAAGTGTACTGCACGAACGACTGAAGGCAAATCATGTACTCAATTCCAGACTATCAGAAAACCACGGAGCTTAGCCATGAGCAACATGACAAAGGAAAGGAAGAAATTTTAGAATTCAATAAATAACATTTAAACGTTGTTTTAGCGAATAATTTTAATAAATCGTTAGAAATCAACGAGGACATGATGAAGTTACTTCGGGGATTACTAATTTAAGACAACTCACCCAATATATAAACTTAAATAGAAATAAATGTATCAAAGATATAAATTTTTTGTTATTTTTTTTCGATCAAACACCTATATCTATCACTAAATGAGGTCAAAACCTGAAAATTTAAAATATCTTTAAAAAAAAAAATTTTAATTCACTTGCCTTGTGTGTTAATAATGTTTATAATATTCTATAAAACGCATTGTTGTACCGTGAAGCAAATAAATAAATATATTCAGACCGAACTGAATCAGAATCTGCTAAGATAACGGTCGATAACAATAGTTTAGTACCAACATTGATGTATTTGAGTGACACGTGGAAGTAAAAAAGGACTGAAGAGAACCGAATGAATGGTGTAAATATAAAACTTTTTTTTTAAACGGAATTCAATTATGATATATTTATATTGCGACATTACAAATTAACAAGTGTTTTGTAGGTCGTTTTTACAAATATATCCATTTTTTTTCAGTATCTATTAGAGAGACAGACATCGCACACATTTTAAATTAAAATGTGTTGTTTACGTCTTCTTTGTAAATATATTATTTGGACAAAATGTTGTTTTTCTTATGATATATGATATGTATGAGAAACAGTCTACGCGCTGCGAACATGCGTCAACATGGCCAGGCGGCTCAGCAGGGTCCATATGTCTGTGGCATTTGCGGGAGGGAGTGCGCATCCAGGATCGGGCTGTTCTCTCACAGAAGATCACACGACCGACGTGGTGGAACGGTTCAGGACTGACGTTTGAGTTGCGAGGGGATCCTCGACTGCGAGGCCCGGCAATGATGATGATGGTATTTATACTAAGGTGAAATATATAAACATTTATTTACTTTTCTGGAGCCATTTAATGACCAAAGATCATTTTAAGGGCGCATTCGTTAGTGTGTTACAGTGTTAGTTTAAGAATTCTCGTAAATGCTTTTATTTCGCCCTCTGCAACTTCGCCAATCTTTAGAATACCACAATAAAACTAAATGAAATCATGTTTTAATTCATTACAAAACGCTTTGAAAGGCCTGATTTCTCTGGTAATGAAAACCAAATCCATAGATCATTTTTTATTCAAATACAAAATTATACAAGTTGAGTAATGCTCACAATCTGTGTTAAAAGGAACTTAAAAATGAAAAAAAGATTTTTTTTTTTCAATTAGAAGATATATTTCGTATTAATTAAATTTCAATTCAAATGTTTGTATTATATAAATTTGTGTATTTTCCGAGTTTGTTTTCATTCAGAGTACATTAATATCAATCTTCAATTTTTATTAGAGATTTTATATTTTGCTTGTTGACCTTAAATTTTAATAACGAAGAAAAATAATTATTTACTGAATCTTCCCCTCTTCTCCAAGTACCCAAATGAACCTTCATTGTCTTTAAAAAAAATCTTCGTTAAGAGTGTACCATCCAAAAATTTAATCAATATCTCAAATCACTGAAGGTATTTCAAATAACCGTATTAAAATTTTTTTATATACATATAAAAACGAGTTACTACACAGAAGTTTTCAAAATTTCGTGGGTGTTTGTCAGTTGTCTCAGAACAGGCATTGAGCTTTGTGAAATGGCGGATATGTAAAATTAAAATAAACATGTAATAGGTTCATTGATAACAATATTGTTTTTCTATACATGTATCCTGAAATTATACATAAATCTTATGTCGATTATCAAAAGGACTGGGCTCATCCCATAAGATCCTCCCAGCCGAGGTACATCCCCACTATAAGAGGGGTGTATTTCGGGTGAGAGGCTTAAGTTTACTATAACTAAACTAATTGAAATTTCTGTAAATACAAACTTCGTTCAGTTTTCTTATGAATTAGTAGACTATATCAACAAAGATAAAATTAGCTTATCTCAAATTAATAAGATTCCACGAAGCTAGTTAATCTAGCTTATAAAATTATTCCCAATAAATATTCCGTTTCTTGTTATTTTTAAATAAATCTGTGAGAGTAAATCTATTATCATTTATCCCTCCCTTACGAGTATAAGAGCTCAAGTTGAATTCATTCTGCTCCTCACAAACAATCATCATCCGTCGTCCTGTCTCTCATGTCTGAGGATGGCGGCAGCCGTCGGTGATCTTTTTAGTGGTCTCTTTCCATCTGGATCTGTCCTAGAGCCCATCGGAGAACATCTTGATATTGAAAATCCCGTCGCAGTCCTGATCACTCACAAACAATAGGACTAGTAAAAATAATTATTATTTTTAATGGGGATTTTTTTCAAAATTTAAGCTAATAATAAATTTAAATAAAAAATCTGTTTTTTTTTTTAAGAATAGATATGACCAAAGTCATGGGTAGGTATATTCATACCGCCGAATACTAGACGGGAAAAATGTCTGGGTCATTTGAGGAGAATAGCATATGTATATACGTGTGTGCATGTGTATGCGTAAATAGCTCATGAACGTATGGACATATGTATCTGAAAAAAGCTTATATACATATGGACTCATGTATGCAAAATCTATAAACTACGACATACTTTTATTTTTTCGAAATATTAAATGGACTTACTTAAAACCGTCATGTGCTAAAGTGCATATTATTTAATAATTCCGATCAAGTCTATACAACACGATATTTATGTATGTAAAAATAACTTAGGTTAGTATGGGCATGCAAAAAATGATATGTACGTGTGAACATATGTGTGCCAAAAAGTCACACTTGTTCGTATTAACATAGGTATGTAAACAATTGCTTATATACGTGTGGGCAGATGTATGCAAAAATAGCATTTGTACATATAGGCATATGTATGCCAAAAAATCTTATCGACATATCCATGCAAAACACGCTTATATCGTATAGGCAGATATATACATATAGATATATGTATGCAAAAAAATACACATGTTCACATAGATATATTTATGCAAAAATAACTTTTTTTAGTAACCTTTTAAGGACGATTCCTCTTTCCATTTGCAAAATAATATTGATTAATTCTCGGCAACACCGATGGAACAAGTAAAGGAGATAATTGATTCCTTGGTATTACATTGTTCTGAATTAAACACGGCATTCAACAAAGCTCAGGTCAGGCAGGGTGGAGACAAATTATGTATCAAGCTCCAAACATAGGAAGGGACAACGATGCTAGACCACGAAGAGAACATATTTTTATTTGGTTGGAAGAGATCGGCACGTGGCAATTTACACAAGTGTAATATATACTATCACGCCATTTCTCTATCGGGGTAGGCAGAGAGCACATAGCGCCATATTTTCTTAACTCGACATACATCCTTAGCCTCTTCCACATCCTTTTAACTTGTTATACAACCATAACGATTTTCCTGACTTTCTACTTTCCCTTCTTTCAAAATATGATTCACTAGATCCAAACAGACTCGTACTTTCCTTAGTCATCATCTCATACGCCTTTATACACCCAACTGTAATAAAATTCAATAATAAAATGTAGATATAATAGAAGTATATTGCATACATGTGTCATATGTATATTTTTAATTAAATTTCTCTGCAAAATATTTTCGGTAGATTACAGAATTATCCACGTCGAAATTTCATCAAAATATCTATCACGTTAAGTGAAATATCTTCTAAAGGGAGGTCTTTTGAAAGTTACGCTTGTAATAAGATTGATTCCTCTTTCCATTAGCAATATAATAATAATTAATTCCCGGCAACACGATGGCAACTGGTACAATTATTATAGACCTGCGGCGTAATAAATCTCCCTTGAAACCCCATTAATTCAGATTAACACTCAATGTCGGGTACAGTTGTTCCAATTCGCTGTTAAAATTTCATGATCCTACGAATTCCTGTGTCACCCCCCACTTCTCATCTGTGGCGGATGTCACGTGGCATATCCTCCCCTTCACTTCCTCCGCCACCCCGCCGCGAGTCTCAACCCCTTTTCCTTCCCCTATATCCTTGTTTGCAAATGACAGGTCGAATTTGTGGTCTACATATATGACTGTAGGAAGATTTACTTTACAGTGCTGGGTACAAACCACACAATACGGACTAGATTAATAGTTTCGCAAAAATGTATATGATATGCTCAGAAGCATAATTAATTATGTCACTATCAGTACTTAGTTGAGACACGAATTTTTATCTAACAATTTTATTCAAGCCCTGTTCTTTTTATGAAACAAAAACTTAAAAATATATCTATATAGGCAAAACTCAACACATCTGAGACATATCCAGAATTAATCAATATGTCGTTACTGGACCTTATCTTGTAGTCGAGGGTCCCTTCGCCATTCCAATATCGATTCAGTAAGTAAGCAAAGCTCGCAGTGGAGTTTCGATTTTATTTTTATTTTTTCTCTCTAAGTAAGTGAGCCGTTGCGCACCAGCAAACTTACCGACCACAACGCGTACTAAATCTGATGGCATACCGGAGTGAGAGGATTGGAATACGCCGGCATGTTTTTGACCTTTTATAAAAATAATAGGTATGACCGGTAAGTCATCGGTATCCTTACACCCCCGAATACTAGGTAGAAAAATATGTATGTCATTCGAGGGGAGTAACACAGCGTGGGTTTCAAACCGGCGACCTGCCGCATGGCCACGCCCTTCTATAACTCACAAAACCATTAGTGTACATACATACCATCACGCAGTTTCCATGCTGGGGTAGGCAGAGAGGAGAGAGCACCAGACTTTCCTATCACGACACACATTTTTCGCCTTTTCAACATCCTCGTACCTTCCCATACAACTCTTACGATTTATCTGACTTTTTACATTTCCTTCTTTCAAAATATAATTTGCTTTATCCATTTATACTTTACTTGGTATTCCTTTACCACGCCTTCCACTCATATTTGCACTACATACTCGTATATCTATTGTTAGTTTTTCTTCATTCATTCGTTCTGCATGACCAAACTATCTCAAAATGCTGTTTTTGATATAACTTAATTCATTAGCCTGAAGTTCACATTTATTCCCTATTATTTTCTGTATTATGTCATGTATTATAATATCATCCCACATATTCTTCTGGGTGAAAGCAGTTATTTGTTTATACGTAACAAGAAATTTTATAAATATATCATAAATTTTATAAATACTCGTATATCATAAATTTTATAAATATATCAGGTAATAAAATGGACAAACAATTTATATTGATCTGGGTTTATTTGCCTTGCATTTGTCGTGTATATAATAAACAAAATTTTGCCTTTTAACAATTAAATAATTTTGCCTGTAACTTAGTGAAGATATACCAGGGAGGAGGAACCAAATAAATGCATTCCTACTACATTTATTTGGATCCTTTTAGTCATTATTGTAGCCTAATATTGTTAAAAATATTATTCTGAGCTGTTACCATGATGAGTTGCCTAAAATAACGGCTGATGTTTCGATGGCGTTGAAAGCTTCATCCTAGATATATGATGGTAAAAAACATTACCGCATATATCTGCAACAACTTCAAAAACATCTACAAGTTGGTAGAAAACCATCGCGAAAATCTTGAAATATTTGTTTGTTTTCATTTTATTCAAATATTGTGTCGTATTACACATTCGTTGTATACAATCCAGCCTGGTGAGTTTATAAGTACCACGTTGTCATCTCTTTAAACCAACTAAAAAAAAGTTTTAGAGACTATATAAAAACCAGACTATAAATCTTTAAAAAAATATATCGAGTAACAACTGGAATTGAGCCCACTACCCCAAGATTAAAAAGCTTACGTCTTACATAAAATATACCCTATTTGCGTAACAGGAGTAATTCGTGTAAAGTGGATAAAAAAAATTATCATCTAGACCACGGAGGTCATAATTATTAGTGTTGTTAAAGCTATTAGGTGTTAACATAAGTTGTGTCCGTTTTTTTTTTCAAATTTAAAAATGAGCACCAAAAGTAAAACAAAATGGTAAAGGTTATACGTCATTCAAAAGAAAATTTTCTGCTGTACAAGATATTGTGTTTGCTTTTACGTTACATATATTATTTTATTTGATTACAAGCCTTCAAAATCGAATGTCAAGTGGACGAAAGTGAGCATTTTCGACACGTTGTCGAACGTTGATTTTTGTTGTTTTCACTCAAAACATGTGGAACCCAAGCGCCGAACTTCTGGACTTTTCGGTTTAGCGGTATATAGTCATGTGACTACAATTCATCTGCTCACCCAATTATACGGTGGTTTGAAGAGGATCTTCATGAATAATATGGTTTTAGCGGTCCTCACCGAAGTCCACTGGTCGTCCGGAACGCTCCATGTCTTTCAAGTCGAAATTATCGTCTTTGAAACGCAAAAACCATCGACGAGCTGTCCTTTCATTCATAGCATATTCACCGTACACTTCGCAAATATTGTGAGCAGCTTTGGCAGCTCTATTCCCTCATACAGAAGGAGGTGTCGAAAATGCTCACTTTCGTCCACTTGATATTCCATTTTGAAGGCTTGTAATCAAATAAAATAATATATGTAACGTAAAAGCAAACACAATTTCTTGTAGAGCAGAAAATTTACTTTCGAATGACGTATAATCTTTACCATTTTGTTTTACTTTTGGTGCTCATTTTTAAATTTGAAAAAAAATGGACAAAACTTATGTTAACACCCAATACATTGAGAAAGTAGCACTGTTACAGCTATTTTTAAGTTTGAAATAAAATGTAAGTTAAGTACTCCACATAAAAAATAGTAACGCCGCTAATTTACAGCATAGCACCTTTAATGCGCATCACTTTGAAAATAAATCGGATTCATACGTAAATAAAAAAGATCGCCAGACTGATAACACACATCTTCTTCCCCTTCTCCATTCATTTACCATGTCGTACAGCTCCTGTGATTTGTTTAACTTTAAACATTTCCTTCTATTAACATATTTACTTGATCCAAGCATCCTTTCTTTGCTTTACCATGCCTTCCATTCACAGTCCTTGGTACTACTACACCTTCTACTCACATATATTCTACATGACACTACACCTAATACCGAATGAGTTATTATCACGTATCAGAAAACCTATAAAGGTTTCTTTGTGGTTCATCTTTTAATATGTTTTTTTCTGAATATATTCCCCCTTCCTTTCCTTACGTCCACTTGATTTTTTGTAATATTTTAATCTATCAATAAAAGTGGGTTCGAATTCTGAAGTAGAGCGCGTCGTTAGCCATTCTTTATTCATTCGTTCTACATGCCCAAATCATATCAGAGTGCTATTCTTCATCTTACTCAATATTATATTAAAATATGTACGTTTTAAAAAGGATTGGGATTTAAGTGTTTTTTTTTGTAAGTTTTATATTTTGTAAAGTTGCTTCTCGTTAGACTAGACGACTATTGAGTTGACTAAGTACAATACAAATTGAACGAAATCCATAACCTCTTTTACATCCATACATCTTCTCATAGAGCTTCTACGATTTTTCTGACTTTCTACATTTCCTTCTTTCAAACTATAATTCACTTCATACAACATACTTTCCTTGGTCTTCCTTTGCACTATAAATTTGTTTTATTAGTATTCATTCATTCGTTCCACATGCCCAAACCATCTCAGCGCACTCTTTTTAATCTTATTCAACACATTTTCAGTTATACATTGTTACTCCAAGTATTCTCCTCATTGCACTAATTTCTACAGTATTTATTCATTAAAATACAATATAAACACTTGCACGCAGAGAGTATAACACAAATATTGGCTGCGATTCACGTTAATTGTTAGCTAACAATTAGCTAAATTCAGTTTTCTATTTCGACCGGAAATGAGGCTAGGCCTAGCATAGCCCAGGCACACGCACAGATTAGCAGATTACCCTCTCCGTTGTTCATGATTGAAACTACCACAAAGCATTTGGCAAATCGATTCCTGATTGCAGACCACTGGGGAATTTGCTGATTAGGGCGTGTTTTGTAAATATTTTGACACGTCTGAATGATCACGCAATTTTCAACATATTATTTTTTTTTACATATATTTATTTTTAACTTTTAATGGCTTGGGAAACTTTAGAAACATATGGTAACGAAGTGTCATCAGTCTTTCTGAAATACCCACTAGAATCTGGTAAAATGTTCAAGCTAGTTCGTTTTTTTATGGCGGAGCCTACACTGTAGCTATGTTTTGTTTCGCATATAGTTAAAACATCTGCAGCATTGTTCAAACTATTATAAAATATTTGGCAAATCGATTTCTGATTGCAAACCAATGGGAGTTTTGTTGATTAGAGCGTGTTTTGTTAATATTGTATTTTGACACGTCTGAATGATCACGCAATTTTCATCATATTAATTTTTTTAATATATATTCATTTTAAACTTTTAATGATTTGTGAAACTTTAGTAGTATATGTTTATAGTAGCGAAGTGTAATCAGTCGTTCTGAAATACCCACTAGGATTTGATCAAGTTTTCAAGCTAGTTCGTTTTTATGGCGGATTTTGTACTACTGCTAAACTTTATTTCGGATATAGTTAAGACATCTACAGTTTTGTCCAGACTGGACTTCATACTAGGGCTTGGTTGTGACTTTCCTATGCTAGAATCACTTAATGTTTTGTATCCATCTCTAGTTAGAACAATTTTTGGTAACAATTTGGTAATATGATATCCCTGCGATATCCATGTTAAGAAAAATTAACAAGTGCTACAAAAATGTCTACGATTTATAAACTTTAAATTGCAGATTCCAATAACTGAGTTAGACTAAGGTATATTGTTGAAAGTCGTGGAGCTTTGTTGTTATTTAGAAAAAAAATGTTTGACCATACAACATTGTTTAGGATTGTCAGCTCGTATTTCAATAGTCCGTAACTAACTCAGTTTGTCACGTTACACGTTCCTTGTTGGCCTACTCGGCATAATGTTTTGTTCCATAATGAAGTGGTTGCAACTAATTATTTGTATTGATTACTCTTGCATAACAAGACTGTACCGATTAGGCAATCGACATTACGTTGATTTTCATGTGAATATGGCCACTTAATGAAGTAAAGAGAGGAAATTGTTCTTTCAGTTATGAATCGATTAAATTGTATTGATTTGCTGTGTTGTGTTGGCATGTTTTGTGCTAGTTTTTTTATTATATTTTATTACACTGCTTACATCGCAATGTTCCATTTATTTGTTTTGTTTTCAAATATTTTGTACTAAACAGGTCATTTGACCGTTGAATTAAAATGAAAAAATAAACTATGCAGGTGGTTCCTATTTGTGACGTTTCCTTTCCAGAAAAAATAAACTATGCAGGTGGTTCCTATTTGTGACGTGTCCTTTCCAGAAATAATAAACTATGCATGTGGTTCCTATTTGTGACGTGTCCTTTCCAGAAAAAATAAACTATGCAAGTGGTTCCTATTTGTGACGTGTTCTTTCCAGAAATAATAAACTATGCAGGTGGTTCCTATTTATGCCGTGTCCTTTCCAGAAAAAAAAAACTATGCAGGTGGTACCTATTTGTAAAGTGTCCTGTCCAGAAAAAAAAGCTATGCAGGGGGTTCCTATTTGTGACGTGTCCTTTCCAGAAAAAATAAACTATGCAGGTGGTTCCTATTTGTGACGTGTCCTTTCCAGAAAAAAATGTATTTGCTCTACTTTCGCCAATTAGGCTCATTAAAAGTTTGGCTAAGAATAACAATGGCCGCATTTACATGTCGCTCCATGTCGATAAGGGATGTTATTATTTTCAGGTGAGTAAAGGTAGGATAAACTTTATGTGTTCGTATGTTCCAAATGCTGAAGATAAAGTATTTTACCCTGGTTGGATTATTCGCAATATTATGTATCTAGTGGTAGTTCTCCGGAGATCAAAATGGGATGGTATTTTACCACCAGATGAAGAATCTAGTTCTTCTCGTACGATCTATCTTTGTTGTACAAGCTGCGTTAATTAAATTAAACTAGTCAATATGGGATATAACTCTGCGGTGGTTATACTGTGCCACAGATCAATTGCGATGAAAAGGCCATCAACAGAGCTAGAACTATCCTGGAAGGAGTTATTTCGTTCTTTTTTTTGTAATTTTTTATTTAACCTGGCGAGTTTATTGCCATGTGGCAATCTCTTTCAACCAACCAGAAAGATGTTTTAATGGATTCTAAGTGAAAACCAGACTGGAATCCCATTTTTTAAAATCTGGTTTCCAGTGGAGATCGAACCCGCAACCCCCGGATTGGCAGATAATCGTCTTACCCCCAGGCCACGGAAGTCGTTCTTCTTATATCTGAAAAGATGTTAGTTTCCACCTACAGTTATACCGTCAATACTCGGTCAACAGGGTCTCTTCAATTCTTGTACAGAGATCTTGATGGAGGTTGAGTTTGAGGCCATTAATATATATTTACAGCCTCGTACATCCATAGTAAATATACTAAGGTCATAATGCATTTCATTGCATCCTTGAAATCAAGCAAAAGAAAAGTCTTTCGAAAATTTCAAAACACTTAAGGACAATTTTTCCACATTGTATCGTGATGTTTTTTTTATTTACGAACGTGTTTGCTTTACGTGAAAAAAACCTCAATTATTTAACCACTCCACCTTTGTTTCTATTGTTGGAAAACCGCTACGGGCCAAAAAAGATAAAATACAGTTATGTTATATTTTTTTAAGCGGAACAAAAATTCAACGTTTACTTTTATTGTACAAATATTATTATAAAAGTTAAGTTTCTCTCATAATACAGAAATAACTTGTCATTTCTGACTGTTTCATAACAAGAAACCCATTTCTTTATTTCTTTCGAATACTTAAACTTGTATCTGTGCAATGTTCAATTTGTTTTAAATTTGCAAATATTTAAATGTCAAGTTTCAACTTTTCTCATCTTTTGTATTGTGACAGGACAAAAAAAGTTTTTTTATGTTTTACTTGGAACAAAGGCTTAAACTAAAATGGGGAATTATTATTTGAAATTTAGCTCCACTCAAAAGAAACACAAAAGAAAGCACTCAAAATAATTAAAGAAGGGTCTTAGGAATTTCCTAAAAAAATCCTTTAAAACATTAAATGCTCCAGTATGGTATATTTATGTATGGTATGTGCTGGATTATTAGGCAAATGCGGTCTGGTTTTATTTACATACTTATTTTCAAATGTATATTTAACTTAAGTTTCATGAATATTTAAAGTTAAGTTCACACTGCATTACAAACGAGTTTTTCAAATTGTTTATCAATTTTCGTATAGTTTTGATTTTAAATATATCAACAAAATATGTTCCTGAAATAATGTATCAAAATATTATACTAGCATATGTGCATACCATATACTCGTATGTTATGTGACTTTTCAATAGAGCATTTAAAACCGTTTTGCCAATAAAACGAAATTTTCAATGTAAATCAAAACAATTAAATCTTCTGGAACGCGATGAAGACTCGGGAAATTCAAATGCTGGAGTAATGAATAGAGTTTAAGACAACAATAGAAGAGATAGAAAGTATGAAGAAATGATAGGAGGAATACTTATAGATAGGAGGAAGTGATTGAATATACGACAGATAGGAGGAATACTTATAGATAGGAGGAAGTGATTGAATATACGACAGATAGGAGGAATACTTATAGATAGGAGGAAGTGATTGAATATACGACAGATAGGAGGAATACTTATAGATAGGAGGAAGTGATTGAATATACGACAGATAGGAGGAATACTTATAGATAGGAGGAAGTGATTGAATATACGACAGATAGGAGGAATACTTATAGATGGGAGGAAGGGATTGAATATACGACAGATAGGAGCAATACTTATAGATAGGAGGAAGTGATTGAATATATGACAGACAGGAGGAATACTTAGAGATAGGATGAAGTGATTGAATATACGACAGATAGGAGGAATACTTATACATATGAGGAAGTGATTGAATATACCACAGATAAGAGGAATATTTATAGATAGGAGGAAGTGATTGAATATACGACAGATAGGAGAAATATTTATAGATAGGAGGAAGTGATTGAATATACGACAGATAGGAGGAATACTTATAGATAGGAGGAAGTGATTGAATATACGACAGATAGGAGGAAGTGATTGAATATACGACAGATAGGAGGAATACTTATAGATGGGAGGAAGGGATTGAATATACGACAGATAGGAGCAATACTTATAGATAGGAGGAAGGGATTGAATATATGACAGACAGGAGGAATACTTAGAGATAGGAGGAAGTGATTGAATATATGACAGACAGGAGGAATACTTAGAGATAGGATGAAGTGATTGAATATACGACAGATAGGAGGAATACTTATACATATGAGGAAGTGATTGAATATACCACAGATAAGAGGAATATTTATAGATAGGAGGAAGTGATTGAATATACGACAGATAGGAGGAATACTTATAGATATGAGGAAGGGATTGAATATACTACAGATAGGAGGAATACTTATAGATATGAGGAAGGGATTGAATATACGACAGATAGGAGGAATAGTTATAGATAGGAGGAAATGATTGAATATATGACAGACAGGAGGAATACTTAGAGATAGGAGAAAGTGATTGAATATACGACAGATAGGAGGAATACTTATAGATATGAGGAAGTGATTGAATATACGACAGATAAGAGGAATATTTATAGATAGGAGGAAGTGATTGAATATACGACGAATGATCATAATTAGAATCCGAGATATGCAAATGTGAGTGGTCCTATTGAGATAGGTGATACACATATGTGTGAAATTGTCAAGGTATGTAAAAGGAGAAAGAAAAGAATATGATAGTGTAGCCCTTGATTATGTTGCACATGTAGGGTTGATTGTTTGAATGGATACATATGGTATATATTTTTTTACAAATGTTGATATTTTGAATTTATACCTTCTAACTGAAAAAATGCAACCAGTATATCGTTGTATGAGCGAAAGGGTTCAAGAATGGAATGCAATAATTACTGAGTCATCAGTTTCTTAAGTACGGTAGGTAGACTTTAACAAGGAATTTGATTGAGGCGGTAAGGGGAATAATTACTGAGTCATCAGTTTATTAAGTACGGTAGGTAGACTTTAACAAAGAATTTGATTGAAGCGGTAAGGGGAATAATTACTGAGTCATCAGTTTATTAAGTACGGTAGGTAGACTTTAACAAGGAATTCGATTCAGGCAGTAAGGGGAATAACTGATACAAAAGTATGGCAACACAAGGTGTTTTTTTTTATTGATAGAGGATGTATCGACCAGATTTTTATGCAACGGACCATATCTGAGAAATGTTTGGAAAAAACGAATAGGTATTACGTGTACCTGTAGACTGAAATAAAGCGTATGGTTGTAGAAAAAGAGAGATTATTCATATATTATAGGATGTGTGGTGTTACTTGTATGTCAGTAATGTTAATATTCACTTTCGTTTGATAAAAAATGTGAAATAAATATTTTTTATTCAGTATTAATTATATTCAACTGAAAATAAATTGTAAATCAGGGTTAGCATGCTTGCATAACACCAGGGGTCCCGCGTACCTGGATTCGTTTTATTGCAGAGTTTAAGTTGTCTATTTTTTATTACGCTTTCGTTGTATACAGTACAACCTGATGGCATGTAAAAATCTCTTACGACAGAAAGATGTAAAAGGGACCTTAAGTTAAAACCAGATTGTGACCCTTTTTAATATAATTGGATATTGACTAGACCCCGGAGGTAAATTTATTGTTGCCTTTGAGATTAGTCTTACAAAAGTTCTATAAACTCTCTTGGGTTAATCAGTGTCAAAAAATAGCGCTTTAAGGAGTATACATTTTTTTTGAGTACTTAATTTTTAAATTTCATCACGTTCTGATAAAATATCACATGGTAATTCCACATTCAATCTCACATTTAGATTTCAAATTCAATATTCCCTGAGGATTTCAAATTTATTGTCACATTTTTATTTCAAATTCAATATCACAATTGATTCCAAATTCAATCCCACATTATGGTTCTAAATTCAATCCCACAGTATAATTCTAAATCCAATTTCACATTGTGATCTAAATTTAAAATTGGATTTCAAACGGATTTTGAATGATAGCTAAAGCTTTAACAACAAATTACGCAATAACAGCCTGTTTGCCTAGCAAACAGCAGCCAACGCGAGATATTAGAACAGCGACGTTAATTAGATCTCGTGGAGTAATTAAGATGGAACGGATCATGTCACATTCCGCACGTGTGGCTGCAGAAGGCGGACCCTCGGAATGGGCACCCGGTGTCGGCCCATTCGTCATCTTCTAATACGTCCCTGTCTGCTCCTTATTTCCTCTTCTCTCTGCTGCGATAGGATTATACGAGCCCTTTCGTAGATTTGTGATATAATTGATTATTTTCTGAAATCTTTGATGTCTTAGATACTAAACAATATTTCTAACAGTTAATTATAATGCGTGTACATTAATACCGAATAATAAAAACGTCGATAAAATGTTACCATATAGTAATTATTGAACGGATACTTTTATTAAATACCTGTTTGTCTATAATCATATCAAATCATAAGAAGCTTTTGATAAATTTATATCGATTTTCTTATAACAGAGAAAAGGCAGAGTGTTAAAAATTACTAACGATATTTCTATTGTAGCAATAATGTTTTTTTGATTATTTCCATGTAAACAAAATCAATGGAATTTATTGGCATTACTTTTTGGGAATAGATTGATTCCTAAAGTACTCGTTTTTTAACTACGCAGTTTCACATTCAAACAATCTTGAAACTTGGAGATTATCAATAGCATATTCCTTTTGAAGTAGGTAGAGAAGGCATATGCAAACAGCCGTTACCTTTTCCACATTTTTATATGCATGTATTTCTGTTTCTCAGGTTTCTTAGCTTTCTCTCAGACGAAATTTCTCTAACAGTCAAATCAAGCGTATCTGAGCAGCTTGAAAGCCTTTAACATCAAAATTAAAGGTTCGCCCTATTGATACAGTGTTTTAGTTAAAAGGTAATAAATTTTATGCTCAGAACGAAAATAAGCACACCACTAAGTGATGTAAAATAACCATACTTGATAGTGCCTGTCCGTTGTTTTTTAATTTTAATTAATTCAATTTTCGGTGTAAAAAAAGTCTTTAAATTAGAAAAGGTGTGAAGGTCTGTCCTCTTTGCCTAGCCCAACTCAAGAACATAGCATTATGGTATATATGTATGGTATGTTCGCTTCAAACCTCTGAAGATGAATTGTTTAACTTGTAATAAGTTTAGGTAAACGATATGTATTTTAGAGGAAGAAAAACCATATTTATCAATTTTTCAAATTTGAGATGGTATGTTTATATAAACTTTTTTGTTTAATATCTTATGAACTTTTAAGTTTTAAATCTCATGTTTATATTTATTTATTTTTAACGGTTGCAGCAAATTAGCAGGCAAATTAGCAGCAAATTAGCAGCAAATTTTAACGGCTGCAGCAAATTTAACAGCTGCAGCAAAGCAGCAACAAAAATCAAATGTTTATTACAAAAAACAAGACAAAATTCAAATGAAAATCGCCACCTAATAAACCTCTTAACACATAATATAACAAAAAAGAAAAAAAATGTGAGAAAAGTTAAAAAAAAAACTTTAATTAATAATCAAAATGAAAAAACGTTCACCATAAAAACGGGAAAAAATATGACACAAGTGCACCATAAATGTATTTTTTTTTCCTTTCAATTAGAATCTACTTTAATTTCATGACGATTAATTTTAAATTAAAATAAACATGTTTATAGTTAAGGCATTAACGTTGTGGAGGTTTAAAGACATTGTAATTTATTTTTATCAAACACTGTTTATTACACTTTTTTGTAACGGTATAACCTTACCGGTTTCAATGCTTTCACCTCATCTTCAGGGGAGCACAAACAAGTGGGTCTTGTTTGTGCTCATCTTCACCTCGTATTCAGGGGAGCACAAATAAGGGAGTCTTGTATGTGCTCCTTGAAACCTGTAGGGTTTTACCGTTACAAAAAAGTGGAATAAACAGTGTTTGATAAAAGTAAATTAATATAAACAGTTAACTATAAATATCCATCACTCTATATTATGGTGTAATACGTGGATAATAAACACCTTGCCTTTTCTGTAGGTCATCAAAGAGAATAATAACTGTAGTTTCAAGTTTCGTTATGATATAGGAGTATATCGATACCATATGTACTTTCCTTGTCAGTATATCGATACCATATGTACTTTCCTTGTCAGTATATCGATACCATATGTACTTTCCTTGTCAGTATATCGATACCATATGTACTTTCTTTGTCAGTATATCGATACAATATGTTCTTTCCTTGTTTAACCTTTGTCAATCACTAAGGTATTTCGCTCGGAAGCTCCGCAGAATACTCAAAATAACAAGCTCAGGAGTGGGGGTTTGCCGGAAATAACTTCCTATGAAACTTATTGATGGATGTGGTCAAATCTTCATCACGTAGGTGTACATCATAACATAGACGATATTTTGCAGAAAATATCCGACCTATATTCTGCCTGTGTTGAGTTATTTGATGAAATATTAGTTTTCTCGTATAATTTAAACATCAAGTGCACATATTACCAACTGGATAATTTTGTAAACAAATTTATAATGTTTTGTAATTGGGCATATCAAATGAATACAAATTTTTTGTTTGCATACATTTTGTTAATTATATAATTTTTTTTTTATTATTCCGCCTCAATGTAGTAATTCTTTAGATTTTTCGATTGAAACATTGTGGAAATTCATGTTTAAAACCATTTTAAGTACATAGACTGTTTTTTTTTTACTTTTATAAAAGAAACTGACAATCCGCCCACACTAAGATGACTTGTGTTATCAAAGTTAAAGTCATTACGTAATTATACGAGTCAATATAATAAAACTATTTTTTTATAATGACAATTCCAGAGAATTCCAATATTCAACTGTCATTCACAATCTTCAAAAATTTAACAATCGATCTACTAATGGAAAAGTTCATCGAAGAAAGCAGAAACGCATCATTCATTAGACGTGGTAAAGATATGGCTTTTAGTAATTCAAATCTGTCTCGCAAAGGACAACCGAGAAATACAGTCTATAGTTTCATAATCAAAACACACACGCAGTCCGGATTCTCCACAATACCCATTCTGTAAAGGGGACTAGCCACCACGCAGTGGCCCGTCTGCAAACGACAATTGACATGACGGACAATTCCATCTTATTCATTATAATTAATATATATTAAACCATGGTTTCAAAGAATAGATTATTGGATTGGTTTATATCTAGAGGGTATATTTAAATTACCAATTGTTTTATTGAATCCACTGAAAATTGTTTATGATAAGATTATAAAGGTATTTCAATCTGGACCGTTATCATGAATAAAATCTAAAATATTGATGTAAATATTTTCAACAAGACATAATTTATTGAATACTGAACACATCTAATTTGCTACGCCATGTTTCATATTATTTTGTATTTATTTACTAAACACTTCAATGTACACATTGGTTAACTTATTACAAATAGGCAATCTCTTCCAGCCAACTAGATTTTTTTTCAGTTTAGAGATAGATGTACACTTGAGCTTAATGCAATAAAAATAAAATGACTAAAGAAAGAATCGCAAGTATAAAGGAACACATTAATTATTTCGCTATGAGATGGGATGGGATTTTGGTAAGATAAATAATGGTGAAACTAGGAAACAGGCTACGTCACTGAAGGGAAATAAAATATAATTTAAGACCCTATTTAAAATACGCTAATGACGAAATGAGCCTTTTGTTAGTTGCAGCTGGGCAGCTGGTTCGAGGGCCTCGCGTCACAGATAGTAAAAGATGGCGTTTAATATAAAAAACAGTAAACTGGTAAAGATGATAGACAATCTCTATTTAAGTGGAATAAGAGTCCATAATCTGACAAGCCCTAACATTTACGACAAGCTATGAAAGTTATACAGTAATGTCAATTCATGCACTTGACGTAGATTTATTATGTTCAACCAATTAGGTTTATTTTGTCAAGACGTGATATAGTCATACTTCCTCAGGTTAAATATTTATCGCAAACAGACACTTTGTTCAGCTGTTTCGAACTTCCAGTCAACTTACGTTCGCATAGTCAAGGTTGGCAAAAGCAAAGACTGCACAAGCAATATTTTGGTTTTGTTGGCCAATATATCGGCACCAATTTTGTATAACATTATTATTATACTAATAAACAATCGGGTCATAGAAATCGTACAAGGTGTTTGAGAAGGTGTATGGATATGGAAAAAGCGAAGGATGTGTGTCGAGATAGGAAAGTCTGGCGCTTTGTACTCTTAACCAACCCCGACAGGGAGATGACGTTGGATGTAAGTATGTAATAAAAAAATAGTACGACCTGTTTTTATGTTACTACCATCTTCAAAGGACACATATTATTACTAATACAATATAGTACGATATACTGACGTCCTTTGAATTAATACTGAAATCTGTCAGGCAATATTTTTAATATATCCTCTACAATAGTGAATAAAACAGTCTTTAAACTTATAATAGTGCAGCTTTGAGTGTAGAAATGTTGTTAGAAAGATTCCGATTAATGAATATATATATTTTTTTTATTTTGGACAGCTTTCAAAAATTGTTTTTTTTTTTAATCTAAATTTGTAATATTTCCAAATACCTCATATTAATCTTAAAACTTTTCAAAAATATTCGTTAAGTGCTGTGTTATACGGTTTTTTTTACTTCAAATATAGTTCTGCTGTGAAATGCCTAAAATGATTAAATTAAAGTTTCACGATGAAACAATTATTTTTTTGTTAAAATATTTTTTTTATTTGTATCAGCCAAAATTATTTACTTTTTATCCAAAGATCTGAAGCTGAAATTCTTTCATTTTTCAGCTCTAATAAACACACCAAGCCCGGTGGTATCGCTAGGACACAAAGACCCTCGCTCCTCTAAATCCTGCGTTTATCGCTTTGTATTCTCCGAGCCCACAATGAAGCCTTTAAATATTTCCTATTGTGCGGGAGTTCCCATCATTCATAATCTATGAAAGGGAGTTGTGTATTTTTGCCAAAAATAAAGGACCCCGCGAAATATTGGCAGCACTAGCACTACACGTGATACGCGACTGAAGGCGCGGCATCATGAATGTAAATTATTATAAGCTACGTTGTTCTAGAACAGGAAAAGGTAGAACATTTTCAAAGGATTCCAGGGCAGGTATAAAAATAACGAAGATGACAATTTCCAAAAAAAATACATATTTTGTGGTATATTTTTATATTCTGAAGAACATCACTTGCAATTTTTATAAAAAAATATTGCGTGAAGCGGGACATTCAAGATTTAATACCAATTACATTCTGAACAACTTTTAAATTCAAAAATTTTGCACTCAGAAATACTATCACGCCAATTATATGTCGGGGTAGACAAAGAAGACAGTGTCAAACTTATATACTTAGCCTCTACCACATCCACACACTTTCTTAAACAAATATGATTTCTCTGACTTTCTAGATTTCCTTCGTTCAAAATACCGTTCACTTGATCCAACTTTACTTCCTTTGGTCTTCCTCTAACACGTCTTCTACTCACATTTGCAGTATATTTCTATTTTATAAGTTTTTCTTCATTCATTCATTTCACATACCCAAACCACCTCAGTGTGCTCTTCTTCATCTTACTCAACACTTTACATTCATCCCTAATCACCTTATTCCGTATTATGTCATACATTATCACCCCATGTATTATTCTCAGTCTTGTTCCACGTCTACGTCTTACTCCTATACATTTACACACCGTTCGATATCCTTCTTAACTCTTCCATCATTTGAGAAAACACTATCCAAATTGCAGAATTCCTCAACTTTATCCAATCTTTCATTATTTACCCATATGTACGAGTATATCGCATTTACTTTTCCATTCACACTTTTCTATTACCATTACTTTGAATTTCGTAACATTAATTCTCAGATTTTTCTCTTCGCATCTCTCATTCAATTTACTTATAAAACTCTGCAATTCATCCTCACTCTTTTGCATTCATTTTGCATCAACACCATCATATCAACCGCATACATAAGTAAGTCACATATCAGCACACAGAAATCTCATTCAACATTTATATGCCAACCATTATCTTGTGTAGTTACTTCAAACATGAATATTGAACAACCAGGGTAACGTAACGCAACCTTGCTTTACCCTTTTTGAAATATTTAACCACTCAGTCAAGACAAAACTTTTTAAAGCTTTAATGTATTTATAAAATAGAAAAGATTTTCTATAAAATATTGTTTTTTTTTTAAATCTAATTACAACACATATTTTATAGAAAAATAACTAAAGCCCAACTCAAAGCATATACCAGACCACTACTTAAAATTTTATTTTATTGTATTTATTTATTCGTTTGGCATATTTCACATTTAAATTCGTGATTTGGACATATTGAGAAGCGTGGCCAGGAGACAACATTGTCTTCAGACCCAAGTGGTCCTTCCCCTTCGACTTTGAACCACTTGAGTAGGTGCGGAATTTATAGTTCATTATAGCATTTGTTGGCAATACTACTTCGCACGCGAAGAGGCAAGCACACGCGTGTAAATATTTTTACCAGACGAGGTATAACACCAGACTGGGACATAATTTTTTCGGGATCCATCGAAAATCGAACCCGAAAACCCCGGATATAAATCAAGTGCCTATCAACAAGGTAACGAAGGACGCCAATGAAACATACAAACACCATATATTTATATTTATCAAATTGTACATACTCGTACATCATATTGTTTGTGCAACAAATTATAAATACAATCGGTCCGGTCCGTCTAGATGTAAAAATCAATTCTTACGAAAAATTAAGTTTTGACTTCTACGAAGATTTTTCATTTGAAATAAATCAAGGAGAAAGTTTAAATATTGAAATATTTTCCAAACCTTTGTGTATATTTTTTATTGTCTTTGACAATATTTAAGTAATGTCAAATTCGATACTTCAAAGATAAAGCAACGTTATTTATTCAAGGCTTTAAGATATTAGAATCCTTGAAAAAGGAGATTTCAGTTTTTAATGAAATACGAGTTTAATTGAAAAACATCCACTCCAATTTGATTAGATAAATCTCGGGAAGATATTTTTTTTCTTAAACCAGATCAAAACAGCTTCTTCAAGGAATAATTTAGTTATCATGTTTTGCCTTTGTTTGGATATTTAAACAAAATAAATCTAGTGTATTTTTAAATTAAAAAAATTGCATGTAGAAATATGATATTTATATAAAGCTTTTGGAATGGTGTGTCAATTTTTTCGTTTTGGATTGAAAAATACAACAAATTTTAAAATACTACCATCTTTCGAGAGTGTACTTTTCGTGTCGGCATTCGCTCGTGAGTCACTCATATATGTTTTTAAATTTTATTTGTACTTCGTTCTAGGTCTAGAAAAAATATGAATACAAGTTACTTTTGAAATAAATAAAAATATGTTTTTTGTTATTTCTACCTCAAAATTCTCCGATTAAGTTCAAATTGATAATACATCACGTATGGCTGAAATAGATAAACGTTTGGTCATTTTATTAGCTGCTTACTTTTTAAAAGATAATCTCCAAAAAATTCTTCCTATATTTTTTGTTAGTAAACTAATTGTCCTAATTGTAGAAAGCGTCCTCTTCTTGGTCGTTTTTTTTTATTCTTATAGTCATGATCAACAACCATGTCCTATGTAGCGGTCAATAATCGTATCTCTCCCATACAAGCGATCTCTTTTCAAATGGCACCCTGCTCCTTTTTTCACCTGGTCACTCCATTGGATGTGTGCTCGGACTTTTTTCCTTCTTCTAATCACACTTCCTATCAGAATTTACATTTCAAAGCTGTCTTCCTCCCCGGCGCAATATGTCCAAAATATCGTAAGGTTTCTCTTGCACACAACACAGAAAGACACGCCTCAATCCCGAGTTTCATGATGGTGGTCTTGGAAATATATTGCAATGACTTCTCGTTGTATCCTGGCTGTTAAAGCAGCTACAGTCAGCCCCTTAAGTTAAGCTCCTTAAGAGGTCCTCCTTAATGTATTATGCCAATACTGAAAGGAGCTGCTGCTCTTCTATGAGATGTATGAGAGAATGAGAGAACTTAGGGTTTTGATAGAATGTACTTAAAGTGAGGTCACTGCCGTTGTAAGGGGAGAGACAGCAGTGACCTGAACGGAGGTCTCAAGTATGCCACTCCTATGTTTACGGAAATACAAAGCCTCTTGAGGAAAAACAAACCTCCTGAGCGAATCTCTATCAATTCATATATTATTGTAATAGTCACGGTGTGCATTATATTGCCCATCATCTGTGATAGGAGGCCATATATAGGAGTATAATCAAGCATGTACGTATGAGATGGAAATAAGATCAAAAATAACGTTTATGGAAGACACCGAAACTAAACCGATTATATCCTGATACCATGGAATGGATAGAAGCACTTGTGCCAAAATCTGTAATCTAGAGTTTGTTTTACATATACACTGAATATACATTTCAAAAAGTGTTGGAGTATTCGAACTCTGACGTCTTCGTATGTGAACATATCAAAGAAATTTATAACTTTCGTTACCTTTATGATACGACCCACCTAATAAATAACCTAAACTATATGGAAGAACTTCTACCGTAAATGAAAGTCAGCAGCGTTATGGGACCCAAAATTTACCGTGATAAGACAGAAAAGGTAAATGCTGACTGACAAAACAATAATACAGCGAAAATAACATATATCGGTAATAATGAAGCCGTAAACTGTTAGTTGTTTATGTATATTGGCTGTTTGATATCCAACAATGGTCATTGTAGAGCAGAAAAAAAAAGTAGAAACGTCATCTACGGTCAACTATCGATAAATTTAATAAATTATACAGAGACAAGAACGTTTCTAAGTCTTTCAATTAAAATCTTGTATGATTTTTTTAATATGTGTGTACACTGTCAAAAACTTAGACATTGAGAGAAAAATAACCCAAGAAAACAGACACCTTGGATATGTGGTGCTGGTGATGAATCTCTTGTGTTCCGTAGACAGCATTTTCTGAAAATTCTGGACTCTGGAAAAACTGCAAATGAACCAGTATTTGTCTTGAATAACACTACTGTACATCCTCAGATTGATGGTGGTAATCCAATGAAAAAATAATGCATAAGGCAGAATTGATGGGTATACCGGATAATGAATCCAGCCAACACAGCTCACCTCAAAAGTGTGCTAGAAATGCTTCTGACCATGAGAAATGGAAACACATAATTATTTATCCAGTCTGGTAAATTCTACTCCCAAGATCAATACCAATGATCACGCCTGATTGGCAGTTCGATTTTATATGGGTCACAGATAACACTGGCCGGTTATAACGTGGTGCATTTTTGCATTTATTTCTTTGTTTATTAATACTCCTCAAGGTGGGATTCTCTAATTGCTCATTTTTTCTATATTCATCAACCCAATAACACCATATTTTAAATGATCTTATTATATGTATGCGGATGACCTGCAGATATATATTTTTAGGAGCTAGTCCTTAAGGGAGAGATGATGATGATTTGTTGATAAATAAAACTCGTTAGATCGCAATGCGGAAAGAGAGGAATTTTATTAGTAACGTAGGTATTTATATCATTTTAGAATGTGCGCGGGGATGCGCTCGCGATATGCCTACGTCTTGTTTCTGTGAATGCAAAAACGATTAATGTTATATGTAGGTATCATTCAAATACGGAATTGGCGAGACAAGTGTGGTGCGTTCTCGCTCTAGTATGGAATGCGGTCCACTCCCGGCTACGAGTTGAATGGCCGGCACGTTTGCTTTGTAATTGTTTGTTTTGCATTGCTAAGGAATGCAAAGGTCACTTCATCGGTCATTGACCGTGTGTATGGACGCCCACGGTGTTCCGAGTGTGCGACCGCCACATATTCATTTTGATCCAAATTGCTTTCACACAACATTGAACGATATGAATGCGGTCTTTCAATCGATCTCCGAATGAACTGAGGAGCATGACTTACTCATTAATCCTACGAAGTCTCAATCGTTCCTCACTGGCAGTCCTCAGCTTCTCAGCAAATAAAACAATGACTTACTCCCTCCAATATTACTTAATGACTCTACCATACCATTAAATAAAATCGTTAAAACCTAGGAGTGCTAATAGATTACACTATCACATAGCGAAATCGAATAAATTACGTAAAATTAATTAACACCCACCCATCCCCCACAATCCCCAACCCGAATGTTTACCGTTAGAAATGCGTATGTCGGTACCAGTTCAAACAGAAATCAGTCTTGTTTATGCTCCCCTGATAATGAGGTGAAAACCTTAAAACCGGTAGGGTTTTAACGTTACATAAAGTGGAATAACAGTGTTTAATAAAACATATTACATAAAGTGAAATAAACAGTGTTCGATATAACAAATTACAATAACACATTTGTATTTTATTCTTAATATTGAGATACCTTAATTATAAAAAATAATTTTGTATTTCATTGTTTCTTAGATATAAAATTTTTTTAAAAGCATACCGAATATGTAGATATTAGAAATAATTGCCAATAACTCGATTAATATTTCAGATCAACAAATTTGAATCCCCCTTTTTATATTGTCGCTGTGTGTAATAAAATGAAAACTGGAATAAACTTGAATCTCTCTAACAATTTTCGTTTTATATTTTTACTCATAATAAAGAATTTCGCTTGTCAGTCCACTTCGAATGTGTCGCAATGTTACTTAGTTTCATAAATTAGCGACCCGAAAAGTTGTCGGTCCCAGGTGATTTCCGGACAGGTCCCGTCCCTAAAAGAGGTTCTGTATAAAAGCAAAACATGTTCTGGCCTGACAGGGTGATGTATTATGAAAATCCACACTTGTTGTGTCTCGGAACAGGGGATCAAATAAGTGGAAACTTGCGGCCCGAAAATAAACAAGGTGAAAAACAGAATTGATGATTCTTCGCCCTTCTTGATGCATGTTACTATTTCCTCTTTGAATAATGTTTTCGCATTATACGAATGAAAAATAAAATAGACGAATACTTCGTGATTGATAAGGGTGTTTTATTTTCACGAAACTGGGTTTGATAAATATCTCATATTTAGAAAAATACACATACACATAATCACGCCGTGTCCCTTGCCTGGTTGGCCGAGAGATTTCAGATTTCCAATATTGTATTTTTAATCACACAACTTTCGTCTCCTCCACATTCATATGTCTCGTCATACACAATCATCTATTATTTATACTTCTCACTTGACCTTCTTTCAAATTCTGGTTCATTTGATCCAGTCAAATTTTCCTTGGTCTGCCTCCTCCACGCACATTTTGCACTTTTTACTTAGTCGTTCTTTCGTCATTCTTTCATCATTCCTTCTCTAGAGATCACTCAAATAGGGCTTTCTTCTGAATATTGATCGAAATTATTTTCACTAGAATATATGTATATACCATCACGCCATTTCCCTATTGAGGTAGGCAGAGAGCGCAGAATTCCACACATTCTAGCCTCAACACACCTTATTCTCAAATTTATTCTTTATCTATACATTTTCTCATCAACTCCTATGACATCTCTGACTTATTAACGTTCGCTTCTTTCAAAATATAATTTCCTTGATCCAACCATACTTACTCTATCACGCCTACTACTCACATTTGCACGGTATTTTTGTTTTGGTAGTATTTCTTTATTAATTTGTTTTATATGTCCAAACTATCTCAGAGTGGGTTTCTTCATTTTACTCAATACATCAACATAAAGTTCTTACTCATCCCCAATCAATTTTACTCAATACATCAACATAAAGTTCTTACTCATCCCCAATCAATTTTACTCAATACATCAACATAAAGTTCTTACTCATCCCCAATCAATTCTGTCATACATTGTCTCAGTGCATGTACTCGTATTTCTTCAGCATTTATTTGGTTCATTTCAGTATTTCTCCACGTCCACGTTTCACTCCCATACATCATAGTTGGTACTGCGTGAAATTATTAATTATATCCGATTTTTTTTAAATAACATTATTTGATCACTAAATTTACTTTGTTATCAAAATCGTATTTTCAAGAATTTCTACGACTAATCAAGAGGAACATATTTAGTTTTATGATTGCTTGTTTCTCTCGCTCTTGGAAATGAAATTAAAAGAATAAAAATATATCATATTATTTAAAGCTAAGACATTAACACTGTGGAGGTTTAAAGACATTGTAATTTGTTTAGTCCAACACTATTTATTCCACTTTATATTCGAATTCGTATAAAGTGGAATAAATAGTGTTGTTCTAAACAAATTACAAAGAGTAAAAATATATCATATTATTTAAAGCCAAGACATTAATACTGTGGAGGTTTAAAGACATTGTAATTTGTTTAGTCCAACACTATTTATTCCACTTTATATTCGAATTCGTATAAAGTGGAATAAATAGTGTTGTTCTAAACAAATTACAAAGAGTAAAAATAAACAAAAAATATCAAGAATCATCAATATATTTCTTTAAATTAGTAGTCAGTAAATTTATATCATAAGTATATTAACAAGTTTCTGGATCGATATTTAAAATCAATTTTATTTCCAAAGACCACACCCGTGACCTTTTATTGAGACAAATGTCTTCAAATCTGATGGATGTGGTTTCAATTCCTGCTGATATATTTTTTTATAAAAAGGCTCTAGTCTAATGTAAACTCAATACTTATTTAATATCTTCCCGGTTAGTTGGAAGAGATTACCACTCGTAATACGAGTATCCTTCAAGTTGCGTTGTATGTAACGAAAGTGTGACACTATATTTAATACCAGAAGAAAATGAAATATTTTGCAAATCTTTCTAATAAATTCGATATATAGCACTATGTTATGTTAGATATGTACAAATGTATAATGTTAACAATTGAAAATGCAAGATCCATAGCAATGATCGCAACTGCTGTTTAAAGAGCAACAAATATAGAATGTTAACAATTGAAAATGCAAGATCAATGGCAATGATCGCAACTGCTGTTTAAAGAGCATCACAAATATAGAATGTTAACAATTGAAAATGCAAGATCAATGGCAATGATCGCAACTGCTGTTTAAAGAGCGTCACAAATATATAAGTTAACAATTGAAAATGCAAGATCAATAGCAATGATCGCAACCGCTGTTCAGGGAGCATCACAAATAAGTAATATGTCAAACGGAATAGTTGATAACTCGATTAATATTTCATAGCATCAAATTTGAACCCCCCTCTGTCTATTATCACTGCCTAAAATATTAAAGTTGCTTCAAAATTGTTTCTAAAATTGTACATGTCATTCTCCTGTGTCAAGTAGTCACATGCCAGTCTTAAGCAGGGCCGCAATAGACAAAGGTTGAGAGCCGCTGTGCCACCCCTTCGAGATCCGGTCGTTGTACTGTTCATAAAGTATAATACAATACCACGAAAGTATGATTTAATACATTGCAATACAAAATAAGAATATCTTTATGAAAGTGATTATACGAGTGTTGGTGTCATTTTGAAGATGGAACAAAATAAACGTTTCTTTTTTTCAGTTATTGATGTTTTTCAACTATCGCAAACAAAAATTGCAACACAAAT